>PVHY01028779.1:0-14899 GCA_004024945.1 Uropsilus gracilis | reverse complement strand
GGAGCCTCCCCAAATTTCTCCCCACCCCACCCCTGCCCAACCATTGGGCACCCCGGACCCCAGTACCCAGAGGCTGGGAGGGCACAGCCAAGGGGAGAGAGGCAGGGAGAGAGAGGGATCGCCTCAGAAACTCCCCAGTCCCCTGCTCCCTATCCTCCACCCCCACTAGCCATCAGTTATGTCCTAGAACAGAAGGAAAAGGCAGGGGGGCAATCCAGAAGAATGTCCTACCTCCCCCAGGCCCCAAAGGGGGACAGGTCACCCGAGGACACCCCAAGCCCTGCGGATCAGAGGGGCAAGTAAGCACCCCCAGGTCACCCCTGCACACCTGTCAGACATGGAGACACGGTCCACAACAACTTTACTCAAAACTGGCAAGATCCAGGCCCGCACTCCACAAACAGGCGGCGGTGTGGGGCTCCCGGGCCCAGATAGGGAGGGAACCGATCGCCCCTTGTTGCCCATGAGGGCTACCCAGAGCCCACCAGACCCAGTGGTGACCACACCTGCTGGGGAGCCACCAGAAAGAACCACCAGATAGAGCAGGTGGGCACTGCCCAGGCTCGGGGAGGGGGTGAGGAATGGGGGTGGCTGCTGAATGGGGTAGGGGTGTCCTTTGCGGGATGACTGTGTGTGGGGACCACCTGGAACCACCCACGTCTCTGACCCCGGTTCCCATGGTGATGTAGCCCTTCCTACAGCCCAGAGACAGGGTTGTCCTGAGACGGACAGTGGCCTTGACCCCGGCCCATGGGGAGCGGGGTCACCATGTCAACCCCCAGAACTCTGGACTGTGAGCGGCCATGGGGCAGCACAAGGCAAGCCCTGGCTCCCAGGAAGGAGTCCCTGTGCAGACAGGCCAGCAGGGGGCCTGCAGTCACAGCCCTTTGAATGCCAGGAGCTGGCAGAGGTGGAGGGTCTCTCCCCAGAGCTTCCAGAGGGAGAGGTCAGCCGTGGGGCTGTGTGCTCTGACCCGGGGGGCCCTGGGAGTCCCTGGGAGGGCCGGTCCAGCCACCTGAGTTCTTCCAGCCCCACAGCCCGGGGGCCGCTGTCACCGCCTGGGTCCTCAGACTCGAGCCTGAAGCTGTCTGTGTCCTGGATCAAGGGCCCCACCATGGGTATGGCCACCTCTGCTGCGCCTGCCTCCTCCTGTGGTGGCCGCCTGGACGCGGCGCTCTCAGAGACCTAGAGACAGGACAGGAGGCAGGGGCTGGGCACCAGGCTTCAAGGGGGGCCCAGGACACTCAGCAGAGAGAACAGAGGACCGGGGCTGGCCCTGGTCTCTCAGCTCTGCCCTGACACTTGAGGGTGAGCAGACAGGGCTGACAGCTGTGCCAGCTCTGGGTGTGAACAGCCCCTCAGGCACATGGCACATGCACCGTGGGATGCACACGGGCACACATGCACCGCCACACACATGGTAGACACACGCCAAGCGCACCACGTCGGGAGAGCAGAGACCACCCCTTCCCACGCAGCCCCCGGGGGTCTTGGGACAAGGCTCAGGCTCAGGGGCCCAGGGTCTGCCTTGGGGTGGGGACTTGGTGCTGGGCCCAGCCTGCCTGTGCCAGGGGCCACACTGTGGGTACCAGCTCCCCAGGTTCCCACCCCCACCACTGATGTCCAGCACAGGGCCTGGGGCCCAGTGTCCAGCCAAGGACCCCGTGCTGCCCACAGACCAGGGACGGGTGGAGGGTCTCACCTGTGGGAGCCTCTGCAGGTTCCTGCGTCTCCTGTGCCAGAAGAGCACAATCATGGCCAGCACCAGGATGGGGATAATGACGGCCAGCGGGACAGTGACAGGAGACACAGTGGAGGCAGGTGGGGGGGCATGTGTTCCAGGGGCTGCAGAGAGATCAGGGTCTCCTGCAGGGATTCATTCCCCAGGGGGGCAGTCCCACTCAGGAAACAGGTTGAAGGGGAGGGAAGAGAGAGAAGCAAGAGGCCCAGGGCAGGGGGCCCCCACTGCACCCCACAAGCGCTCCCCCATTGTACGGGCCCATCAGACACCTACCTGCAGGAGCGGTGGACTCTGCCTCAGTGATCAGTAGTTCTGGGATGACTAGAAAGACACAGGCAGGTGAGGGGCCTGTTGGAAGTCGGCCCTGAGGCACCTCATCCTGGGGCAAGGGAGAAGGCTCTTGCCCCTCCCAGGCATCCCCACCAAGCCCCCCCTTCGAAGCCCCTCCCAAGCCCTGGGGGTGAACCCACCCATCAGCCCCTGACAGACTAGTAATCCAGATGGAGATTGGGGGGGGGCGCAGGACTGGGGCTCTGCGCACAAGAGGAGGCACCAAGGAGGGCAGTGTTCAGCAGGGCAGCAGGAGGGAATTTGGGGAGATTGTATGTGACTTGCCTCCATTTCCCCAGGTCTCAAAGAGTAGCAATCTGGGGGGTGGAGGGGGGGGCCTGGAGGGGGCAACTGGAGGGAGCAAGGGAGGGATCAGAGAGCATCTGGGTGTGGTAGACAGTAATGGGGGGCCTGGGAGTGGGCAGGTCAGAGAGCCTGGAAGGGTTGTGACCTGGGCATGCAACAGGACAGTCCAGGACAAGTTGGCTGGGGCTCGGTGGGAGTGTGCTGGGGGCTTGACCTCTGGGAACTACAAGAAAGTGGGGGCCTCACCTTGGAGTTGGGGTTGCTTGGGGACAGATAGGGTGGAGGGGCGCCCAGGCCAGGGCATGTTGGGGATACAGGTGTGGTTTTCCTGCCTCCCGGAATGAGTCGCCCCCAGAGGAGCCCCCGGGGTCTCGGTGCCTGCTCTTGAGGACCAGTCTTGGTTTTCTGGGGGTCCCATCACCCCTCCCTGGGCTCTTTTCCCCAGGCTCCAGGCCAGAAAGGCTGCTGGTACCCGCTGCACCCCAACAGCAGGCACTGGGGTGTCCGGAGGCCCTCACCTGATACACTCAGTCTGGTGTGTCCCACACTCCTGTGTGTTCCCACAAGGTACCACGTGTACTCCCCGTCCTGGGAGGGCTGGGTGTCGGGGATGACCAGCCGGGCCTCGCCACCTTGCACCTCGAGCTGCCACCCACTGTTGGAGAAGTGTCCTGGGCCGTCCTCCTCGAAGATGAGCTGGGAGGCCTTCCCGGGGGTGCTCAGGCAGATGGCAACGTAGGACAAGGGGGTAGATATGGCGCAGGACATCATGGCCGGCTGGCCCCTGGACACAGTCAGCGCGTCCCCAGTACAGGAAAGGCTGTCTCCGTCTGTGAGAAGGGGCAAGAATGCCTGGTGGGTGTGGGCTCCTTGGTGCCCACCTACATCCCCAATCTTCTCCTCCCCATGCCTATCCCACCTCCTCATTGTCCCCCAGGCAGAGGGCCCACATATGCTCACTAACCTGACCCCTCAGTTAGAAGGGAGGCAACCTGGAGCAGGAGGGCCAAAAGTGGCTGGGGGGCAGGTGGGGCCATGGCTCCACGTTGAGGTTCCACACAGGTGGTTGCTGGGAATAAGGTGGCCTGGGAGGCTCAGACAGTCATCTGCTCCTGGTGGTGCTGACCCAGGGGTCCCCTGGTGGACCTGGCATGAGCGGGCCTCCCATCCACAGCCCCTCCCGGACAGCATCCTGGCCCTGGGGGACACGACCTGGTTAGTTTGCATGTGGAAGGTGTTCAACTCTGTCCCAGGCTCCTGCCATCTTTGGCTCAGGGTGGGCAGGGTAGGCTCGCAGGGGACCTCAGGCCAGCAGGGCCACCTCATGGCCAGCACCAGCCTGCCAGGCCTGGGATGACCCTGCTGCCCACTGCAGGTCTGGCGATGTGTGCAGATGGGGACAGGGCTCAGGAAGGGGTGGAGCAGAGGGACTCTGTGTTTGGCCATGAGCATGGTCATGCTGACCAGTGCCACCCCCCTCTACCTCAGCGGGGTCAGGGCTCTCGGGACCCAGGTTAGGGCTCCTTTGCCAGGAGCCTCGGCCACAACCTGGGGCTCCTCTGGTACTCTGGGCCCTGGTGGGATCAGCCACCTGCATTCCTTGTCCCAGCATGCAGGCACCTGTGCCTATAGGTGCCTGCTGTGTGTGGAAGCTGGGTTACCCCAGGGTCCCCTATCAGCAGCCTGATGACACGCAACTCCCACAGCCCCCTCCTCCAGCAGACGCAGGGACAAGGAACCAGGTGCCCAGTCCCCAGCAGCCCCGTGGTGCATCAGGACCAGGGCTCTTTGCGCTGTGAGACACCATCTTCGCCTGCTCCCTGAGCAGGGCCAGGTGTTGAGGGGGTGCCTGAGTGGGGACGGGTGTTGGAGTCTGACCACCACGAGTGGGGATAGAGATACAGGGGCCATCCCAGATGGGTAGTGGGGGGGGGCTGTCCTCCCTGAGTGGGGCTGAGGTGTTGGGGCACTGACCCCTCAAGCAGTGACAGGTGTCAGGGGGCTTATAGTACTGGGGACCTACTGCAGCAGCAGGAGTGGCTGAGTGTGGATTGGTGCCTGCCCAGGGTCTCCACCCCATCACAGGCCCAGGCTGGCCACCACCAGCTACCTAGCCCAGGGCCTGGGAGTTCCTAGAAAGAGGGGCTGCCCCACCCAGGCATGGGCCTTTTCAGCATCGTGATGAGATCTGTTGTCTCATACCTCAGACACACGGAGCCCAGAGCCCTCCCAGGACCCCCGTTGGTCAATGAGACATGTGTGCTGTGGGAGGTGCCTGGCTGCCCATTGTATCCTGCTCTAGGGCCTGAGTGCCCCCTATACCTGCACCCCCTTCCCCAGGGGCTCCCCCGGACTGCCCCCAACCCCTGGCAGCCGCCGCCTCCTACCAGAAGGTCACAGTGCAGCCCTGCATAGCCCCTCAGTCAGAGCCCTCTCTGCCTTCAGGACCTCCAGCAGTGTGAGTGGGACCGCACTCTGGCCACCCCTCTGTCTGGCCCTTGGGCCGGGGATCTGAGGCTGAAGGGGCACACACCCTCCTCCCTGCAGAGACCCCTAGGACAAGGCCCAGGGCTGAGTCATGGTGTGGGGGCTGCTGCTCTGGGGGCATCAGGGAGCCGTCTTTCCTGCCTCCTCAGCATCTAGAGGAGCCTGGTTGGCCTGGAAAACTTCTGGCCCTTCCTCCACCTTCAGGTCTGCAGTGTTTCAGCGAGAGCTCACCTATCTCCTCACCTGGAGGCTCACCTGTCTCCTGCGAGCCCTCATCAGCACCCTTGGGACACTGGGCCTCCGGGTGATGCAGGTCCTCTCCCACCTTAAAGTCCTGACTGACCCTCCCTCCCTCTGCAAAATTTCTACTGCCCTAGAGGGTCAGAGGTGCTGGGCCCCTTGGGGGACACAGAAGCCCCTCCCCTACCCCTGGGGAAGGTTCCTACCATCCTTGCCTCACAACCTAGAGAGGTGGCTGGGATGGAGCCCCACCAGCAGATCCCAGAATGTGGTCGCCAGCCTGCCCTGCCCAGGCTCCCCAGTGTGTGACTCCACTTCCTGCTGCCATCATCCCTGGGCTCTGCTCCGGAGCATCTGGGGTTGGGGAGCCACAATGTCCACTTTGTGCCCTCAGGTAGAGGTCCTGACACCTCCATGCCTCCAGAGCAGAGCTGGGACGCCCAGTACAGACAGAACTCTCCCCTCCTAGGCAGTGAACAACCCACACCCAGCACCCCCAGGGGTCCCAGGGGTCCCAGCCTGCCCTCAGCACCCAGATTTGATACAGGTGCTGTGGTAGATTGAGGGGCCATGGCCCCAGCTTGGTAATGCAGCATTAAGATGGCAGCCATTGTGCCCTGGTGGGCAGAGACTCAGAGAAAGAAGCCAAGGTTTCGTTGTAAGAAGGACATACAGAGGGGAAAGAGGCAGAGCAGCCGGGAGCCTGGAGGCCTCAGAGCTGCCTCTGCCATGGGGCAGCAGGGCAGGGAAGGAGCCACACGAGGGGCTTCCATTCCCAGGCCAGGTCAGTGAGGAGCCCACGGAGCAGCCCAGGGAGAAACTTGTGACCTGTGTGAGCTGCCTTGGAGACTCACTCAGTACTTGCACTCTTGCTTTAACTTAGAAACTGTGAAGTTTGAGAACTGTCTGGAGACCTAAGGAGAACTTGTTGTGTGCTGCTGTTTTCCTCATGAGATGTCTGAAGTGGCAGCTGCTGCTGTTCCAAGTGAGTCTTGCTGGTTCGGGCTGAAAGAGGCTGGAGCTGTGCCTCTGGAAGAGGATGGACGGCGCCATCTTGGCTTCTTCATTTGACTTGAAGGTGGGAAAGCTGCCACACACATGGCTGAAGGACCCGCATGTAGCTTTTTGGAGTAGAGACTGGACGATGTGGTAAGATAACCACCCTCAGCAACTCTTTTCTATTTTGTCTTTTTAGAAGTGAATACATCTGTGTTTACTATTTTTAAAATGGTGTGGGAGTCTCCACCCGAGAGAGCCTTTTTTTTTTTTCTTTTGGAGACTACGTCTCACTATTTTTGCCCATGGAACTGCAGGCTCTCGTTGCCCGGGGTACCATGGACTCAAGCCATCCCCAGACTCAGCTTCCCAGGTAGCTGGGATGACAGGCGCGTGACACCATGCCCAGCTGTTTTTTTGAAACTAGGTCTCGCTACGGGCCCCAGGCGGGACTTGAACCATGATCCCTAGCCCTGGCCGCTTCATAGGCTGAAGCTTACAGGCACAAGCCACCATGCCTGGCTCACATGAGAAAACCTTAAAGATACTAAAGAAAGGAACCGGCACCCAGGCTCCGCATGGGCCTAGCTGCCCTTGCACCGTGGTTGCTCTGCTTTGGCAGTGGTCACCATGTTCTGCACGAGCTGGCTCCCACCTGCTTTCCTGGTTGGGTAGGGCAGAACCAGGGTCCACCTGGAAACTCCTGGATTCAACCACGGGCACCACCACACATCCAAACCCTGCCAAGAGGCAGATTGGGGTGTGCGGGTGGGGTGCATGGGGTGGGCTATAGCCACTAGCCCCCTCTGGTTTGCCTCCTCTCCAGTCAGCCTTCATTAGGAATAAGGAAAACTTGATGGTTTAATGATGGTTTAACCCAAGCACAGACACAGAGTAGGTGAGCGATAAGAATAAAGGCCCTGGACACACCACCACCTGGGCAGGACTTAATAAGAGCATGGAGAGAACCACTGAACACTGGACTGTGAGACCAAGTACAGAGTCTGCCTAAGACAGAATCACACCTACAGTGTCATCTGGGAGCTGGAAGCCAAAATCCCTTGCCTTCAGCAAGGGCAAAGCACAGCCCTTCCCACAGGGGAGGAAAGCTGCAGAAATATGACAGCGGCCCCACTGCAGAGCTGTAACCAGAATCGAGGAGACCAGTCAGACCTACCATCTGCTGATGGCTATCCCCATCGAGGAAACTCTACCCAAAAAAAAAGCTGGGAGTCAGGTTTCCTAGGCCAAAGAAACACCTGAAACACAAGGTGAAGATGCAGCAAAATGAGACAGAAAACAGAATGGAGGTGACAGGCCACCAAGAAGAAGGCAGTGACACAAGACAAACAAGCTTGACTGGTCTCCGAATGCCAAATCAAGATTGGAAAGCTAAGTAGCATGGTCTGCCATGTCCCAAGAAAGCACGTCCTCACCCAGGATAAGGACAAAGCTTCAGAAAAGAAAAAGACCAAAGAGCCAAAAATGGACACATAGCAATAAGAAAGGAGACAGAGCATCCAGAGTGGGGGTGGCCAGGGGTGGGACATTCCCATGGGGATCAACAATCATACATTGTAAGAAATCCATAAATTAAATTATTAATAAAACAAAACAAAGAGATGCTAAACAGAACTTCCCTGCAGAAACCCCCCAACCCTGCGGTTATAATCAAAATTGCTGTCCACCTCGCCCAAGGGCCTCAACCTCACCCACGGTCCTCACCCACTACAGCAGCAGGAAAACACAAGCTGTCAACTTCTCATACCTGGCTCCATGCCTCCAGTCCCTGCCCCTATAAAAGCAGCTGCCCCCTCAACATAAGTGTGACCTCACTGACATTGCTCTAGGGTCCCTGAACCTCACCCGCGAGATCAGTAATAAAGACTTTTCTTTATTCTACTCGGCCTGACTTCTGTTCTCTTTTCTCACATCTTTTCATCTGGTGCTGAAACCCAGGAGTCGGCTACTATGGCCAGGCCTTTCGGCCCCCAGGTGGGACACCTTCCATGACGAACCATCACTTTCATGGAGGCACTGCGACTGGCCAACAGGTGACTTCTCTATGCTCAACACAGTGCATATGCTCTATGCTCCATCCAGGTGAGTCGCTCTATCAACCCTCCTAGCTGCTGCCCCAAGGGAGCACGGGAAGTCGCCACCCAGGCTGGCCCCGAACAATGCTGTTGCACCCCAAACACTCCTGGGAGCTCGGGGCTGAGACCCACCATGCTCCGCAGCCTCCTGGGGGATCCTTTCTGGGGGAGGGAGGCTGGCCACCTCAGGCCCTCTGGCCACTCCCCAGTATTTGGTCTACTCCCCTCTACCCTGTCCCCCTCCCCCAGTGCTGCCCCTGTCACTCAGGCTTGAGGTGCTGCCTGGGGCTCTCTGTGCTCCCCACATCTCAGTGATGATGTTGAGCTACTGGTACATTCTTGTCATGTTGTCAGCCTTGTGCGGTCATTGCAGGAGCTGGGAATGATGGCCGCAGGGCAGCCACTAGGGCCTGAGCCTGAAGTGCAGCCTTCTGGGGACTCCAGGCTCCCCCTCAGCTTGTCCTGTGCTCCCGGTGGTAAAAGCTTTCAAGGCATATTTGAGCGGTCTGGGTCTGAGGGCATCCTCGGCTTCTCTTAAGTTTTTTTGTGTGTATGTGTGTGGAGACTAGGTCTCTCTATTTTTGCCCGTGGAATCGCAGGCTCACGTTGCCTGGGGTACCACAGACTCAAGCCATCCCTAGCCTCAGTTTCCCAAGTAGCTGGGATTACAGGCACACCCAGCTATTTTTTTGGGGGGGGGGACTAGGTCTCGCTACGTGCCCCTAGCAGGACTCGAACCACGATCCCTGGCCCTGGTCGTGGCTTCCTGGGCATGCCACCATGCCCAGCTGGCTTCTCTAAGTTTTTTGCATATGTCTGGGGCCAGCTGGGAAATAAAATAGGTGGCCAAGATGGTGGTGCCTTCTCGAGATCAGGACCTAGTCTAGCATCACACTGCAGAGTCCCTTGAGATGGCCAGGAAAGGCGTAGCATTCTCAGCAGGCAGTTGGGGATCTCCCTAAGTGTGTCAGAGTTCCCTGATGTGTGGAGGCTGCTTGGAAGCAGCAGCACACAGATGGCCAGATGGTTGCATCTAACATGGCCTCTGCGACCAGCATCTATGTTCTTCTGATAGTCCCAGCCCGGATCTTGTCAGTAAATGATCTGGCCCAGGCCAGTGAGGGGGACCTGGTCTGCCTGATCCCCAGCAGCCCTGGAGACCCTTTCGAGCTCCTCAGGGGAAGGGAGGAAGAAAGGATGACATGGATTGTAATGAGCTGGTGAGGGCAGTGAGGAAGGACAGCGAGAGAGATTGAGCTCGGCCAAGGAGGCCGAGGCTGAGTGTAACCATGACCATTCAGCCGATTTATTAAGTCTTAGACACCCATTTAGATGGTGTCAGGGATAGTTTGCAAAGTGCTGAACAAGGGGAGGGAGAAGTGGCTCAGGAAAAGTCAGATTAGGTCAAACGCCAGCTCCTGGGGATACCTGGGGCAGGGGACTCACTCATGAACCTGCTGTGGTCTCTGAGGGATTGTCTCTGAGGGCTAATGGTGGAGGACTGGGGACGCTGCTGTCTTGGGGCCATCATGCCATCCTGTCTTCTGTGTTCTGAGGCCAGAGAAGACAGCAAGATGACCTTTTCTCATTCCCAGCACGAGCCCTGGCCAGTTGCCGCCGCAGCTCTTAGCAGTGGATGTTGAGCCAGGTCAGGTCGTCAGCCTGCTTCAGGGCTTAGAATCCTTGATGCAGCTGGTGGGGTCAGTAATGACAGAGGCTGGGCACGTCTCAATGTGCAAGATCAGAGAGAAAGAAAGGGACCTGAACACGACGATACCCTCTGCCCCTGTGACTCCCCTTAATGGACACAAAAGGGGCCGATCCCTAGACCAAGTATGGGCATGAGAAGGAAGGACTTGAGGGTTGTGGGTTTGGCACCAGAAGTGTGGAAGATGGGGGGTCTCAGGCAGATCAGGTTGTCCAGGTTGTGTGGGGTAGTGAGGAGGACGGCGGGGTGGGTGGGGCCATTGGAGAAGTGAGTTTCAGGGGCTTTGGTGAAAGCAGACAGGGAATCCGAGGATGAGGTTTGGAGAGAATCTGTGGAGGAAACTTTGTCGACATGGGTCGGGGTGTCACGGGCAAGAAGGACCTGGAAAGGGTGACAGATTTGAGGAGGGAGGGACAGGAGTACGGGAGAAAGAAGGCCTGGACACGAGAGACCTCTGACTACTTGGCATCTTGGAGGTAGACATTGTCCAGATTAGGGAAAATGGAGAAGTTGGTGGTTCCGTGTTGGGTGTCTGAGTGGTCCTGTGGCTGGCAGCACTGCAGCGTGCGATGGGATGTTCGGCTATCAGGTCAGCCACAGGACCAGGAGGCGGCCTGGAGTATGGAAGAATCAGGTTGGGAGTGTTTGGAGCCCCTGGTGACACCTGCCTCCCTCGGCCTTCTGGGGCATGAGAAGAGGACATGGTGTCCTGTGGGATCTGGGCCTAATGAACAGGGCATCAGAGGGGAGAGGACATGACCAGCTCTCCTGGGCCTGGGATCGAGTACCAAGTGGAACCTGGGCATCCCCGGAGCAGACAGGGTGTGACTAAACAGGGGGATGGTGGATGGGGCCCACAATTTATGGAGCAGCCGATCAAGGACGTGGCTGAGTGGAGACAGGAGATGGCCAGAGGTGGGAGATGGCTAGGGATGACGGAGAGGGACACTGGGGTCACAGTGCGGTTGGATGGGGCACCAGGATTGGGGGAGTGTGCCTTCTGCTCACCCTTGAGTACAGCCTGCACTGGGGGAGCCCAGCTCTCCAGTAGGATGGGGGGCAGTGCAGGACTCACTCCTGGTACCTCAGGGAGCAATGGTGGGACACAGGTGGGAGCACAGGTGGGGGGGGAGCACAGGTGGGAGCAAAGGGAGCAAAGGGGGACACAGGCTCCCAGGCAGCACAGAGCAGAGGCCCCAGCTTCCGTGAATTCCAGTTGCGCTGGCGGCCACGGAGGGAGGACAGCAGCTCCCTGTCTGCTCCTGTCACTCATGGGGTTCGAGCTCCCCGCTCCTGGGCAGGGCATGGAGGGCGCTGTGCTGGGCTCTCTGCACCCTGGGGGCCCGGGAAGCCTTCCGGGCTTCTAGGCCGAACAGGCCGACAACCCTGCCTGGAGTGACCTCCCCTCCCCCTGGGCTCCCCTGTGCCTAAGTGGCACCGATCACTGGAGGCGGCACTCCTCCGAGGCCGGGCTCCGAGAGGAAACCGCGGAGATTCAGAGCCCGGACCCAGGATCAGAACGGCCACGGGCGTTCCGGTGCCCTCCCGACCCAAGACTGACCGTCGGGGGACGTTTCCCAGGAGCGCCCGGCTCAGCCCCTGCCCTGCCTATCCCAGCACCCCCAGCCGTGGGTGGCCCCACCTGAGTCGGGAGCAGAGAAACAGCAGCAGGGGCGCCAAGGTGAGGAGGCTGCCGTGACCGGTTGTTAACATCCCAGGCTGCCAAGTGTACCAGTGGGTGCAGCTCTGCCTTCCCGCCCGTCACAGCCCCGCCTCTGAGATTGTTTACAACCCTAGCGGCGCAGCCCGCCCCATGCGGGGGAAGGGAAAGCCTCCATCCTATCCCCGAACAGAAGGAGGCAGCACAGGCCGACAGAAAAGAGTCCTGCCTCCCCCAGGCCCCATAGGGGGACAGGCCACCCGAGGACACCCCGAGCCCCGCGGAGCAGAGGGTAAGGGAGCCCCCATGTCACCCCCGCACACCTGTCAGACATGGAGACACGGTCCACAAACACCTACTGGCGACGGTGCTCAGGAGACAGAAACAGGACTGGGTGGGCGAGGCAAACAGGGGGGCCTCTCATAGCTTCAGTGAGTCTCACTTCTTTTCTCTCTTTGTGAATGAATTCAGTTCTGTTTTCTCTCCATCAGGTCTGTCTTGCAACTGCCTGTGCAGGTGGGAAAAATTCTGGGAGTGAACAGTTTCAAATGCCAGCTTTTCCTTCTAAGCTTAGTTTCCCTCTTTGCAACAGTTTCAGGAGGTCTAGCTCAGGACGAATGATTAATGCCCTGGAACCCGAACACTTTAGACCACACAGTCTTGACTGAAAGGTTGGAAAGTCACCTGCAGAGTCACCACCTGTGGTAGCCTTAAAGATGCTAAACTAGAAATGCAGAACATCCCACAACCCAGATGTCACCCTGGCCATCACCAGAACGGACATCAACCTCACCACCACAGCAGCAGAAAAAGCCAAGCTATGGGTTCCTCCCGCCTGCCATGCCCTATACACATGCCCTGCCCTACAAACATAACCCTCCTCACCATAGGGGTGACTTCCCTGACCTTGCTCTAGGGTCCTTGCCTGGGGAGCCACAGCTGGGCAGGCAGCCCCTGGCCAATTGGGAAAACGGGAGGGAAGAAAAGGGAGCAGATCCCGGCATTCGGTGATGTCTGGCTCCCTGAGAAGGAAGATTCATGGGCACAGGGAGCAAGGGGGGGCGGGGCAGCCGAGGCTGAGCATATGAGTGAGTGCAGAACACAGAAGTGACAGAGCCACAATCACAGCAGGGGCCTCCCTGTGACAATCGCACACTGCCTCCAGCTGACACCCCCAGAAAAGGTGCTTGATAATGGGCTGATAGTCCCCACAGAGCACTTATCTCACTGTCCCCCCCACCCTCCCCCCCATCTGGAAGCTCAAAGCCAGCAGAGAGCTGAGGCTGAAGGTGGAACCTCACCCTGCAGCCAGCCAGAGGGCCCTCCCTGCCGGGCTGAAGCCACAGGAAGTGCAGGGACCCGCCCCTGAAGAGCCCCTCTCTACCCTCCCCTACACAGACACAGGATCCCATGCCTTGTCCTGTCTTCGGTCTGCGCTTCCTTGCAGGGGGAACCTCTCCAGGGCCCCGGGGCAGGGAGGACCAGGGATTTCTCAGGTGAACTCTGATGGTGCCCTCAGGCGGGGACCAGTACCGGGGTCCAGGGCAGACATGGCCGCTCCAGCCCCAGCTTCCACATGAGCTGGCTGCCCTGCGAGCCGCACACCGGCTTGATCCCAGTAGTCACTGAAGTAGAGAGAGCATCGATCAGCTGGTGGCCCCTCTGTCCCTGAGAGTGGAGGCTGTCCCCAGCTGACGCCAGCGAGGCTTCTGTCCCCTAACCTGTTTCTCTCCCATGTTGGAACAAAGCGCTCCTCCCTGGCATGGGAACCTCTCCTGCCCGGGCGGGGCACTGAGCGCCAGTGGCCGACTCGGGCTAACTGCGCTGTCCGCAGGGTCCACACCCAGAAACCCAACCTTCAAGTCCGATTAAAAGACACCCGTGAAAAAGCATCTCCTGGGGGGAGAAGGATCGGCGACCACGGCTCTGGCAGACACAGGCTCTCTGCAGAGTTTACCCACGGATCGGAGTCGGCGGCTTTCATCTTCGGGCGATGCTAGTTCCCTGCGCCGTGGGAACATACCAGAGTAATGGGATGGGGAACGCAAGTGCCATAAATGGGAGCTACAGGGGTTGCCGTTCGGGGAGCTGGTTCAGGACCCGACTCCCCGCAGGCAATCCCCAGCCTGGAGGAGACCACCACCAGCCGCAGGCTCCCGGCAACAAACGCCGAACCGCATGGAGTTTTCAGAAAGTCCAACTTCAGACGAAAGGGGGAAAACCCACCCAGTCGTTACTAACAATTTTAATTGTTTTAAAAGTAACACGCCCTCGACGACCCAGCGCGGGCTTGCAAATGAACGCCGACTGCTTGAGAATAGATTTCTCGGACTTCTGGTCTCATTCTGTCTAGCTCGAACCCCTTCAGGAAAATCAACATTACAACTTCACACGTGAGACGTTTTGCAGTGACGTCAGCAGCGGCTGCGGACGGACCCGGGGCGGCTGCCCACGACACGGGCGGTGAGCGCCCCCTAGAGGTCGAGGGCGCCACGCCAGGCTGGCGAGCAGGCTCCAGCCCGGAGGCGGTTCAACTCAAAGCTCTTTTCGGAAAGTGTTTATCACACAAGCGAGAGAGAGGCCGAGCGGGGAGAGGAAAAGGAAAAGGCGGCTGCTGCAGGTCGTGTGCTCCGTGAAAACCAACGCTGAGGCCGCGTTCCTAGAAGCGGGAGGCAGGGCTGTGCTCGGCAGGGAGACTGCAGGGCAAACCCAGGGCTGGCAGCTCCAGCTCACCTGTGACAGCACCTCATCAATGCCAGGGGCCCAGGCGCGCCCCTCCGCTGCGAGCCCCAGCGGTCCCAGCCAGCGGGCAGCAGGGCATTACCCAAGACCTGCCTCTGGCTCCCCACACTTCCAGGCCAGCCTCACCCATGCAACTGCCTTCACTGGGCACTTGAGAGATGACCGTCCTCTGTGACAAATCATTCTGAAGGCCAGACAGATCAGCAAGGCCACTGCCTCCGCCTCAACACAGGAAACACGTACATGTACATGCTATTCGGGGAGGGGCCGGAGACACCCTTGAAAAATAGTGGGGGCTGTTGAGACATGCTCCTGGCTGTTTCCCTCTCAGGTGTGACTGACAGATGAGTAAGATCAGCCTGGCACCACACCGTGGAGCAACGCGTGTTTATTCTCCTGTGGACTCACAGCAGCTGACTTCCATCACACTTCTAGTGGTGGGGGTTCCGGTCTGTGCAAGGGAGACTCACTCCACCCCCAGCCACCAGCAGGAATAAAGGAGGAGAGAGGGTGGACCCAAATCTTAGGAAATAGATCTTCCAGTTTGGAGAGACACGTGACCCGCTGGAGTAAACTGTGCCCTGGAGAGCGGA
>PVHY01028778.1:0-14905 GCA_004024945.1 Uropsilus gracilis | reverse complement strand
TCCTTCCTTCCTTCCTTCGCTCTAAGGCTGCATTCCAGAGCGCTTGGAAGATTCTACCGAGAGTCCTTCTGGAGGAACCTATTGACACACAGTACCAGAGTCACTTGCTTTAGTGGAAGTCAGGATGACTAAATGTAGAGACAAGGATCAGCATTTTATTTTTAGAAGGGTTATTATTCCATTTTTTTACTTGCTGTTTTTCTTTTTAACTAAATGTAAAAGGCAGTCATGATTAGCCAAGTAGTTATACTATGAGCCTGTGATGGATATTCTCTGCAAAGTATAGTAAATTTTGTTTAAAATGTTATTTTGCTTTTACCATCAGTTCAATAATGTTGACAGTAAATTAAATAGAGAGAATCATTTAATATTTTACTTTTGGCAATATAATGATACATGTATTTTTCAGTGCAGACTAATGATTTCTAATTTTTTGAATCTTTCCTGCCACAAGCATAAAAACACAAGAAGAATATTGAATAGGCCATGCCATATTGTTGTTTTCTATTTAAATATTTAATTCATTTATTTAAGTCTATTGGAAGGAATACAGATGTGACTACATTTCTTTAATGCTTAATCACTCTAATGAATAGATTTCAGTTTACTTGATTTGATTTGCCCAGATATGCGTATATATTTATTATATTAAGAACACTTAACATGGGACCTGTCCTCTGCATAATTTTGAAATGTACATTATAGTATTCTTCACTATAGATATTACATTATATGGTAGACTTCTAGAACTTATTCATGTTGCATATGTAAAAGCTAATGAATATTAAACAGCCCCCATCATCCCCCTTCCAGCTTCCAGCAATGGCCATTATACTTTTTTGCTTTTATGAATTCGACTATTTAAGATATCTCATATTAACAAAATTGTGCAGATTTCTACTTCTGTGGCTTGTTTATTTCACTTAGCAACTTTATAGCAAAGTTTATTTCACTTAGAACTGTTTTCCAGGTTCACCCACACTGATACAATTTTTAAGGCTGAATAACATTGCATTTTTGGTATCATTTGGTTGTTGATGGATATTTAGGTTGTTGCCATACCTTCACTTTGTGAATGATACAGCAGTGACTATAGGGGTACAGATATCTCTTCAAGAAAATGATGATTTCAATTGTGTTGAATATATACCCAGGAGTGATGAGTTTACATCATAGTCCTATTTTAAAATTTTAAGGCAATTCCAGGTGGCCTTCCATTGCAACTGCACCATTTCACATGCCCGCCAACAGTCTGTGAGGGTTCCCTTTTCACCACATCCTTGTCAGCACTTGTTATTAGGTGTGGGTGATATTTCATTGTAGCTTTGGTTTTCACTTTCCTATTGACTTATGACTTTAAGCATCTTTTCATATATCTGTTGACTATTTGCATAAACACCTCTTCGTTGGAGAGGTGTTTATTCAGTTCCTTTGCATTTTTTTTAAATATCAGGATATTATCTTTTGTTCTTTGCTATTGAGTCATTTGAGTTCCTCGTATTGTTGGATACTGATCATCATATATATGGTTTGCGAATGTCTTCTCTCATTTCATAAGTTGCCTTTTAATTCTGTTTGTTTATTGTCTTCTCTGTGTTACAGAAGTTTTTGAGATTGATGTAAACTTGTCTATTGTTTGCTGTTCAATACTTCTTGGTGTTCATATATTCACCTCCTAAGGAGAATATTGAGTCAGGCAACTTTCGCTAGATTTTCTCATAAAGCAAAGTTTGAACTTGCCTAAGGAAGGGAAACTGATTATTCCATATATGACCAAAACAGAGACCTGACTAAAAGTAGCTGAAAATGATTTCATTCCTGTCTACTGAAGGTCCTGGTCTATCTTAGTCTGCTGCTGTAAGAAAGTGCCATAGGCCAGGGTGCTTAAACATGCGTTTGTTTTTCACAATACTGATGGGTCTTGACTTCAGATGGTGCCATTTGCTGCATTTTCACATGGCAAGGAGAGAGGGTACTCGCCCATTGTTTATAGCAACCAGAAGGTGGAAACCACCTTTATTATGTGTCAATTGATAACAGGACAAGCATGCATTTCTATGCGCATACAATGGAATGATAGCTACTGAAGAAAATGGATGAAGTACTGATAAATAGCACAACATGGATTAACAGTGGTGATCTTACGGTCATTGAAAGCAGGCTTCCCAAAAACCAGATACAAAATAACATACTATGTAATTTAATTTTTATTAAATATCCCAAATAGGTAAACTCATTGAGGCAGAAAGTAGATTACTTTTTGTCATGAACTGGGTTAAGTAGGGAGTGACTGCTAATGGAAATAGGATTTCTCTTGAGCTGATGAGCATATACCACATTGTAGAGTGCTGATAGCTGTGTAACTCTGTTAATATATTAAAACGCAAAACAGGTTGATTCTATGATTTGCAAATTATATCTCAATAAAACTGTCATTAAGTGCATGTGAATAAAAATGGTATGAAGGCAATTGTACATCTACCATAAACTCTAAAAGAAGCGATAAGGATGTCTGAATGATGTTTATTTTTCAGTGAAACTAAGTATGAATGCCATAGTTGCTGATCTCTGCATAATTCTAGTAATTATACATAATCATAAAGCAAATCATTAGTGACTCTGAGGTGCAGTCTAATTTAGATCAACTTCCAAAAAATAAATGACTGGTTCTTAACTTCTTTTAAGAAAAATTGATGGATAAAATTCACGGGGGTCAGCTCTCCATGCCCAGGCCACTTTGGAGAGAGAGGAGGTATGTTTCTTCTCATATAATATTCTGGTGTCTGATCAAGATGCAGATATGAACGTAGGACAGTTGCACGTTTCTGAAAATGTGGACTCAGTTTCGGAGGCAGGTCATTAGCAGTTCTTTCATGGAACTGTTTTCTCTCATCAGACTAAACAAGCCTACGCACACTAACTGGTTCCATTGCCTTGGGCAGCTCCATCAGTTGCATGTTTTGCTAAACCTTGAGCTCTTTCTCTGGCAGATTTCAATTCACATGTATTCATGTTCCGGTATGTAGTCATTTACTCAATGTTTATGACCTTTATCCCACTCACCTTATTTTAGCCTGCAGTCTTAACTTCAAGGAGGACTCTGGGTAGAATGAATTTGATTTTTTTCTGTCATGCAGGTCACTGTGCTCCCCTTTCTCAAAGGAAGAACGATCCAACCTACCAACATTTCCCTTAATTGAGAGAAACCTGGGAGTCAGTCAGGTGTATTCAATATAAACCTTCTCTGGCGTTTAAGGAAATTTCCAGCTGAATAGAATCTGACATTTTAATAAAAGGAAGTGTGGCATTATGCTGCAGTCAGCATGCCTCACTAGAAGCAGCAAGCATGCCGAAGAGATTATAAAGCTTTTCCTCATGCCCTTTAACTTGAATCCAGTAATCAAAAGATTGATTTAGTTCTCAAACTGAATTTGCAGCTCTAATTTTATTCTTTTCCCAAACTGACTAGATCTTTGAAATCTATTGGATCAACTGCAGCTGTGTATCTATTGGCGCTGTGAGACCATCCTGACCCGTTCCCCCCCTCCAGCCCAGATTTTGAGTCAAATCGCATCCCTGACTCCACAACCTGGAATAATCTTTCTCCTTCAGAGAGGATGTAGGGTTTAAGGATTTGGGAAATTTCAATAAATAAGCGAGTTCTCTATCAGTGTAGGGGGAAAAAATACGTGGGGTTGTTTGGTCTAATGCATACCAGAACCCAAAGGCAAAACAAAACTAAACAAAAAGCTATATTGAGACTCATGAAAAGGATCATTGATCTGGAGTAAACATCACTTTTTAAAACAAGGCACTTAACCTTTCCTTCGCAAAGACAGAGGCACCTGCTTAGCGTACACATTGTGTACTCCTGTGAACCCCGTGGTCAGAGTGCTGGTGCGCATTGCTGAACTACCCACAACTCTTATGAAGGCTAGTTACCCAGTTTTTCTCTGATGACACAGAAGGGATACTTTAAAGGAAGCTGGGTGTTGGGAGGAAGGTTAATGTAGAGGTTGGGGAAGATGTGGAGAACCCATTCCTCTAAGGCATACTTAGGCATGAGTTGTAGGATGGATGAGGAAAGCACAGAGCAGGCTATATTAGCTGCATCTGTGGGAAATGAAGGGCATGCTGGAGTGGGGGCACACAAGTGCCCACATTTCTATAGCATGGCTTATAGGGGCATGGACACTACATGGCTGCCATCATTCCGAGCTTCTATGCATTGTTTTCTCATACCTCTTACCTCACTGCTTACTCACTCATTTTTCTGCTTTGATATTTGATATTTGATATATTTTTATATTCCGGTGGGCATTCAAGAATTGGTATATTTGAGAAAAGAAAAACATGAACCTTAGGATTTTGCTTGAAACAGTAATCCTGGTGATAGGAGCTATAGCTTACTCAAAAATGGCAGCACAGTGGTTAAAAGAGGCCAGAGTCTGGATTTACTTATTGAAGGAGTGTGTAAATTCATGATTTCATGGTACAAAACTACTTGTAAAGCACAAAAAGCATGATAAATAATCAATACTTTCCTATTATCAGATGAATCTCGATATGTAAATCAGTTAAATCAATTAAAATGTGAATTTTATTAATATGACAAAAGCAAACTTTTTATGGGAATTAGCTTCCAAAATTTTTTAAATGATTAAATCATTGGAAAGATGGGCTCTGAAGAAAGGTTAATGGAACTGGGACTGTTTAGCTTAGAAAATAAAAGACCAAGAGGGGATTTAATAATTGTCTTTCAATGTATAAAGAGCTGTTCCACAGAGAATGCACACCAGCTGCTCTCAATCTCCTGTTAGGACATAACAAGGAGAATGGACTGTAAATTGTATCAGGAGGGATTGAGGCAAAATACTAGGAAGAATATCCTGATAAGGACTGTCCTTTAACATTGAGATATAATATCAGTGCAGAGAACACCCAACCCTGTATCTTGAAAGTGTGACTGGAATTCCAAGCATTTGGTCCATTCATGTTAATTCAGTATATATTTCCTGAGAGCTAACTGTTGCAGGGGATCATAGATATTTGATGTGTTCAGCTGTAGATGCAACTCAGCTATTGACTTAGCAGGAAAAGGACTATCATTTGACTTATATAACCAGCGAGTAAAAAATTCAGAAAGCAGAACCCTAAGGTGACATTGTGTAAGGCCATTTCACTTTCATATGCAGGTAGACTAGTTAACTGATACGCGGGTAGCTCAGCTAACGATACCCTGGTATGGTGTAATAGCCTAAGAGTTCTGGTGTAATATGTAGATGGGATGTGGACAAGAAATAGAAGGTACAGGTTGATTTTGGGAGATGTTTGGATGAAATTGAACCATGAGAAATCATTTTACTCCCATGCAAAGAGAGTGTGACTACTCTGACTTTATGGAGTAGAGTGGCCCCTAGTCCTGAGGCTTATACTGGGTCAGCCCTTCCCATAGCAGGAGATTAATGTACAACAATGGAAATACACGAAACCATTTGTCCTAGTCCAGTTTTATTTATACTCACGATCTGCTTCCAAAACAACGTTCTTTCCCTTAGATGTGGAAGGGGGTTTGGCCCAGTTGTTTCATTAGCCACTTTGTAAATTAAATTATTTTTATTGCAATTGGATTGAGAAAGCAGATTCATAAGGAACTTACACAACTGAACAAAAACTAAACAAGAAGCCCAATCAAAAAAATGGGGAGAAGAACTAAAAAGACTTCTCCAAAGAGGAAATACAAATGGCCAACAGGCACATGAAAAACTGCTTAACGTCACTGGCAATCAGACAAATGCAAATCAAAACCACAATGAGATACCACATTACACCAGTAAGAATGGCCCACATCAAAAAAAAAACAGGCAACAATAAGTGCTGGCGAGGATGTGGAGAGAAAGGAACACTCTTACACTGCTGGTAGGAATACAAATTGGTCCAGCCACTATGGAAAGCAGTGTGGAGGACGCTCAAACTAATGAAAATGGAACTACCATTTGACCCAGCAATCGCTCTTCTGGGAATCTACCCAAAGGAGTCCTCATTGTGGGTACAAAAGGACACCTGTGCTCGGATGTTCATTGCAGCACTGTTTATAATTGTAAGGACATGGAAGCAACCCAAATGTCCCAAAACAGATGAATGGTTGAAGAAGATGTGGTATATATACACAATGGAGAATTAATCATCAATTAAAAATGACAAATTTGATGAATTTATTGAAACTTGGATGTACCTAGAAGAAATCATACTAGCAGAAATGAGTCAGAAAGAAAAAGACAGAATCTAAATGGTTTCACTAATATATGGACAACCAAATGAAAATACACAATGGGAGGGTGGGGACCAGCTGGAATGGTCAGGGAAGGGAGGTGGTGGGTGATCCCGGGAAATTAAATGGAGATTAAATTGATGACACATAAAAAATAATAATAAAATAAAATTTAAAAAAAAGGAGAAAGGAGTTAGATAAAAAGAAGAGATCCTACATTTCTGATTGATACCAACTCAACTCATTCTCTCTATGTGTAACTCAACTCATTGATACCAACTCAACTCATTCTCTCTATGTGTAACTCATCTGTCTAATCATTATTGTGCTATATTGGAAGGAATGTATTCTGAGTTTATAACTGTTCTTTATAACAGAGGTGAATATTATATATATAATATATAGATAGATATAATATCTATATATATAGAGGCGGATATTATATATATATATAATATATATAGATATACTATAGATATAATATAATATCTATATAATATAATATATAATATAATATATAATATCCATATAATACATTATATATTATAATATAGATATTATATCTATAATATCTATATTATAGATATAATAATATAGATTATATTATATTATATTATATAATATTATTATATATTATAGATATATTATATATTATAGATATATTATATCTATATAATATATATATTATATTATTATATATTATAGATATATTATATATCTATAATATAATATAGATATATTATATTATATTATATCTATAATATCTATATTATATAGATATATAATTATAATATCTATATTATATATATTATATATATATATATATATAGACTAGGTCTCCCTATTTTTGCCCATGGAACCATAGGCTCCACGTTGCCTGGGGTACCATGGACTCAAGGGATCCCCAGCCTCAGCTTCCCAGATAGCTGGGATTACAGGCATGTGCCACCATGCCCAGCTGTTTTTTTGGAACTATGTCTCACTATGTTGCCCTGAACGGGACTCGAATTGGGATCTCTGGTTCCGGCTGCAGCTCCCTAGCCTGCCACTTACAGGCATGTGCCACCATGCCTGGCCTCCAATATACTTCCTAATCAATCACCTTGAGCTTTAAATTTCCTCTTCTGAAGAGTGGGTATAGTTACCACATCAAGTGTACTACATCACAGAATCAAGATGATTCTGTGAGCATGAAAATACTATTTAAGGCATAGTAGGTACTCATAACATACTAAATCCCTCTACGGACAATGGACTGGAGTTGAGGCATGACATCCTTACATGACTTTTCTTTGCTAAATGCCTTAAATCTTCACTTCCATCCGAACCCCATCCACTTTGTTACCTTAGCTTGCAATCATATGCTAGGGCACCTGGCTTCCCTTCTTTAAGATTCTCTCAAATATATTACCATCTTCCTTACATAACGGGTTGCTCAGAGTGGAACACACAATTATAATTATCCCATCCATTCAGAATACTATCTTTTGTATGACCTCCTTTGATATGGCAAATGTATTGGTATTAATGCATAATGATTCTGGCTTCTTGACAACACATCCTACTTTTGACACAAGTCCTAAGGAATTTTTAGAGTCTTGGGATCTCAGAGGCTTTTCCTTTGAGACATTCCAACTATGGTGGGACCGAAGGTAATGAATGGGGGCGAGTGGCCATGTGTGTGCGCGGGGAGGCTAGTGGATGGTGATTCTGATAGTGAACAATCCTGACCAAGGAATTTAATGTCCTGAATATCTAAAAAAACTTTCTAGATTGAGCAAAACCTAACATAACACAATAGAAAATATTCTTTTGAGTGTGTCTAGCTGTCAGCTTTCTACAACTCCCTTTTTTTACTGCTGAAGATCTTGGAAATGCTGCCGGTATCAGCTTTCTTTTCCTCATGCATCAATTTCTTCCTCCGGGCTACTTCCTCCAACTGCTTTCCCAAAGGTCATCCCACCTAATTGCAAAACTCATTGGTTTCTTCTCAATTATCTCCCCTTTTAAACACTGTAGCTTTTGACATTATTGAGCATTCGTATCACTGCATTTCTAACTCAGAAAACGAGACATCCTTGGATATTTAAAATAAAGAATTGAATGCAAGTGATCCTTCACAGGGGTAATAAAAGGACTGAACAGGGTGGGTAGATGGTGAGGTGCTCAACATCAGGGATGGCAGAAACCAGGAAAGACATAGACCGCAGGACAGAGGGGAGAAGCAGGGTAACTAAGGCCCAGGAGACAAAGTTATGAGGCTGAAACTAGAATTACAGGGGGAACGAAAGCCACACAGGATGCAGTTGTCCCCTACCTTCTTCCCACTCTCCAATCTTTCAGTTCCTTGAGTAGACTGAGCCCTACCGCAAGTCAGCAGTCAGCAGAGATTGGGAAACATACTGCAATGGTCATGGATCACCTCCCTTACTGATGACACAATCATAGTGGACAGGATCACTCCACTGAATAAGAATTAAATCTGCCCAGTCCCCCCCAAACTAGAAAACTACAAACTCTCCTGAAATACTCTTCCCTTCACTCATCAAGTCTATTGTGATTCCTGCTGATCTCACTGTTTTGGCAACTCCCATGTCTTCCACTAATACGTTGACAGGTCAGGTTTTTATTATTTCATATTTGAACACCTCAATAGTCTGCTAATTACTCTTCCTGCCTACAATACACTATTATCTCTATATCATAAAGACTTTGATGATTCGGTTTCCTTTTATTTAAGGGGAATCCTCTCATTTACCTGTTGAAACCCAATTTATTCTTTTAAAGTTTAACAAAAACATTACCTCTTCTGTGAAATCTTTGATTCTCTACATTCCTACATACCACCGAACTTAATCACCCCATCATTTACATGCCTTATATACTTGACATATACTTTTATTATATCTTGTGTTGCATTCTGTAA
Source organism: Uropsilus gracilis (assembly GCA_004024945.1). Lineage (NCBI taxonomy): Eukaryota > Metazoa > Chordata > Mammalia > Eulipotyphla > Talpidae > Uropsilus > Uropsilus gracilis. The sequence continues at coordinate 5,708 of PVHY01028778.1, read as the reverse complement.
CTTTCTACCTTCTTATTGATTTTGATAACTAAACTAAATGAGCTCTAGTACCTAACAGAACACAAGAGACAAAGCTGGTGATCAGAAAATATATGGTGACTAGAAAGCTGGCTGAATGAGTTGATGAATTATTTAAGCTCTTGATGGAAGAGGGTAAAATGGTTTAATCTTCACTTTACAACACACTGTTGGTATTAGCAACTCTATATTTATGTTAAAATCATGTTTAGAGACTGTATTGTGAAAAAGAGTGCATCTCCTTAATCCTGAACTCTGGAAACCCAATTTCTTGATTTGCTCTGGGGGAAAGAAGATAGAATGAAATATGATAGAAATCGAAGGATAAGAGTAAAAGTTTCAGATTAGTTCATGTTAGGGAGATGATGCAAATTACTGAAAAGTACACTTGGCCTGTGATTTGAGAAACCTGAGTTGATACTCTGGCTGTGCTTCAGGTCTATTTGAAAAAAAAAAAAAATGAAAGTGTGAAGTAAGGTGAAATACATTAAAATCTTACATACATAACTAAATACTACTATACAAATAAGCGAAGTAGTATAATGAAATTTTTAGAAGTGCAGAATATGGAGAGAGGAAGTCCTGCTTTTATAACTTGTATGAATTTGATCAAGTCACATAACATTTTTGAGCATCAGTTTTCTCATATGTAATGAGAACATTGAGTGGAACATATTTTACAAGATGGTGACTGTGGTTGAAGGACAAAAATGAATGTAAATGACATCACAAAATAAAAGCAATTGTTATAACAAAATGTAAAGTGTCATCATCATCATGACCATCATCATCACCACCACTCACAATATAGTTTCACATATTGGAAACTATCACCAATATGCAATCATTTCCCAACTGAAAAGAGAGTCAGAGTTCTATACATCTACTTAACTTCATACCATTTAGTGGTGTAAAACTCTGACTATACTATACAGAATATACAGTGTGTTTCTAATCTAATATTGCAATATAGTGAACACCACTATGCTATGTGTTATGAAAATATTGTAGAATGCTCATATGGATAATCACTGGCTTGGGCCTGGTAAGATGGAGCACAGACACAATTTTCTGAAAAATAATAGTGAAGAAGTGATATATTCTGGTCAAATCACTGGTTGCAAAACTCAATTATACCACAGAATACTAAATACTATATCTAAAGTTGGCTATTTAATTCTTCTAAAATTTATGGAAAGCAAGGACAACTTGAACTGTTGTTACTGAAATTCAATATCTTTCACAGGAAGAAATGAGCTTTTTATCACTCTTTGTATGATTTCTAGAAGGTAAACTTCACTTATCAGTATCTGAATTTCTAGTTGCTCTTTATAGTACACATTGCATGGTCAACTTGCAGAACTGTCAAGCAGAGACATGCAATAAGGAATTGTATGGTTTGATATAAGAGGAGAGATATTTCATTTTTAAGTGTATTTAAGCCCAGAAACTAATATATTTTTAATATGAGCAGGAGAGCTTAGAAACAATGAAAAGAAAAACCATTCTTTATATGATCTCTCAGAGAGTAATTTTAGAAGTTATAGTGCTTTATCTTAAAGACTTCTGGAAGAGCCTGAAACTGTTGTATCTCTTAACTAGCCAGGAAAAAGTATAGCAAACCCAGCATTTGGATGAGGAGCAAGCTGAAGAGGGCAGCAGCTTTCCTACCAAGAGAGTAAGAGGGTTCATTTTTCTCCACACCCTCTCCAAAACTTGCTGTTTTTGGACTTTTTGAAATAGGGACTTCTCGTAAGGGTGAGATGATAGCTCATTTTGGTTTTGATTTGTCCACTTAGTCTGATAATAAGTGATGATAGGTCCTTCCTTCCTTCCTTCCTTCCTTCCTTCCTTCCTTCCTTCCTTCCTTCCTTCCTTCCTTCCTTCCTTCCTTCCTTCCTTCCTTCCTTCCTTCCTTCCTTCCTTCCTTCCTTCCTTCCTTTCTTTCTTTCTTTCTTTCTTTCTTTCTTTCTTTCTTTCTTTCTTTCTTTCATTTTTGGTTGTGATCCGTGTATTTATTTACTTGCCCAAGCACTCTTAAAACAAAAGCTGTTTTGAGTAAATTCCCAAGAGAGCAATTGTTGGGTCAAATGGTACTTCCATTTTCATTAGTTTGAGGGTCCTCCACACAGCTTTCCATAGTTGCTGGACCAGTTTACATCCCCACCAGCAGTGTAAGAGTGTCTCCTTCTCTCCATATCCTTGCCAGCACATGTTGTTGCCCGTTTCATGGATATGGGCCATTCTTACTGGTGTAAGGTGGTATCTCACTGTGGTTTTGAATTGCATTTCCATTATTGTTAGCAATGTTGAACAATTTTTCATGTACCTGTTTGTATTTGTATTTGTATTTCCTCTTTGGAGAAGTTTCTTTTTTAGTTCTTCACCCCATTTTATGATTGAGCTTCTTGTTTTGCTTTTGTTTAATTGTGTGAATTTCTTGTGGATCTTTGTTATTAAACCCTTATCACTCTTGTGAGGGCAAATTTTTTTTCTCATTCAGTTGGGCTTCTTTTAGTTTTTTTCTGTAGTTTCTTTTGCTATACGAAGCTTTTTAGTTTGATGTAGTCCCATCTGTTTATGTTTTCCTTCAACTTTTTTGCCAAAATGACAATTTGGATGATTTTATGATAACATGGATGGACATAGAAGAATTTATATATAACAGAAACAAGTAAAAATAATAAAAAAAAAAAAAAACAGAAACCAAATGGTCTCACTACTATATGGGACATGGGAAAGATAAAAAAAAAATCCATGAGGAAAAGTCAAAACAGGCCAACAACCAAATTGAAGTACACAACCTGGGGGGGGGGGCAGGGTGGGAAAGGTCGGGGGGGTGAACCCCAGAAATCACAGAGATGTGAAACTTATATGTAAATAAATTATTAATAAAAAATTAAAAAACAAAACCCTCAAATGAAAATATTCCAAACAAACAAAAACCAAAAGCTGTTAACCTTTAAAACAATAACCAGTCAGTAAGTATTTAGACATTGAGTCCTTTTTAGCTTCCAACTTATAGTATGTGCTTTTTAATTTTGTATTAATCTTTTCATTGTTTACATATTTATGTATGTATATATATATATATATATATATATATATATAATATGATAGGTTGTCCTATTCTGCTGAATTGTATGAGCTCTGCAGATCTTGGTTATCAGCCTTTGTCAGGTGTCTGTTCAATTGGTTGTCCTTTTGTTTCAGTGATATTCTGTTTCATTGTGGAGAGGTTTCTGATTGACGTAGAATTCATACAAGAAACAAAAAGAAAACAAATAACCCAATGAAGAAATGGGCAGAATAGTTTAAGAAGTACTTCTCTGAAGAAGACAGATGGCCAACATAAAAATGAACTTCATTATTTATGAGGAAGAGCAAATCAAAACCACAGTGAGGTAACACTTCAGAGCCCTGAGAATGTCCCATATGGGAAAGACCAGAAACAATACATGCTAGTAAGAATATGGAGGAAAAGGAGCCCCCAAAACTCTTCATGGGACTGTCCTTTGTTGGAGCCCCATGACATGGAGATTTATCAATATCCTGAAAATAGACTTACCATCTGATGCACATCTAGGTACCTAACAAATGTAAAAATAGTAATTCAAAGAGATACATGCATTCCTTTGATCATCACGGTGCTGTTTACAAAACCCAAATATGGAAATAACCTCAGTGCTCAAATATGGATTAGTGGATTATGAAGATATGATCTATATACACAGTAGAATATTACTACTCAGTTATGAGAAAGATAAACACTTTACATCTGTGACAACATGCATAGAATAGGAGGGGATTATGGAAAATAATCTATGTCAAAGAAGAAAGACAAATATAGATTTTAAAAACAGGGTCAAATAAAACCAAATCAGTATCAAAGTATACAAATCTAACTATGGAATTGAGGGTAGCAGAAAGGTGGAGGAAAGGGAAAGAACAAAGTGTAGGGAAGTGACTTCGGGGAAGGATTAAGCTGCCCTGATGGTCTGTGTTGTGTGATGACATGTACCTGAAGGATGTGATCCTGCACCTTTAAGTCATATACTTTGTTGTAAACCAATGTTACCTCAATAACAAAAATAAATAAAAAGTCCTAGGAAGAAAAGAGAGAATTTCTTTCTCTACCTGGCCTATGGTAATAGGACACCAGAGAACACTCTACAATGGGATCTGGCTTCACTGAGTTCCTGTAAGTGAAATCTTGGGCTTTCTCTATAATCCCTCTGAGGTGAAGATGATACTAATATAGTCATGAGCAAAAATTTGCTGTCAGAAAGCTGTTGAAATTGAATGAGACAGATGTTCTGACAGGGAGATGAACTTTAAAAGGAAGGGCTACAGGGCTGTTTGCCAATGATTACCACCTCCAGATAAAGCTGGAGACAAAGACCATTTGATTAAAAGGAAAACAGACACCCTGAAGTCCAAACTCTACAACTTTATTCAAAACACGAAGGATTTTCATCAGGTGAAGTCACTCTGTTCCAGGATGGAAAGCGACACTGTCCTGAACGTGCCATTCAAGTCACCAAATTCACACCAGTGATGGAGAAAGCAAGTCAGAAAGAATAATTTGGAGCCTTGGTTCCTGTGAGAAAGTCTCTTGTTCACCTGGCTTGGCTGGCTGGGTTCAATAGTATTGATTTCTTCTCACATGAGCTTACACCAAAGGAAAGGCTCCAGGATCACATCTGAGAAAATGTCTTGAAAAGAAGAAACCATTGCTAGACTGTGGCATATTTGTGGAGATGCTGGATATATAAGGTTCAGGAAAAAAGAAAATAGAGAGTGGAAAATACTATACAGATGAGGAAGAAATGATCACAAACAATGAGGTTGAGGAATTGATGGTGAGAACTTTCAAAATGCTCAAAGACTTAAAGGACTGAAAGGTAGGAAGATGAAGTCCTTACCAATTCCTTCTATCAAAAGACAACCTCTTTTTTGAAAAGATTTAATGCTTTGAACATCCCACTTTCTGAAGATTCAATAGACAGGAGGTAGAAGAGAAAACCGAAGATGATGATACATAAGATTGAATGTTTCCTTCCAGAACTATTCCACACAGTCCCCTGACTTTTTCTAAAAGACATTTTCATTGTTAGGTTGACAGGAAGATAAACTGGAAGTCTCTTGAGAGTTTTCTCCCTCCCCATCCACATAAGAGATCATCTTTATGGCTAACCAGTTAAAGCAATATGAGGACTGTGAAACTACATAGGGCAGTGTATAGAAGAGACATCTGGGTAAAAAAGGAAGAATTGAAGCCTAAGTGAACTTTTCACAAGTCACTGGGGTATAGCTCTGACAAATAAAAAGCAAATATCTTCATGGAAAAAATAAACACAAAAATTTAGGCCCCTACTGTGGAAGTTTAGAAATATCCAATTGTATCAGAGGAACAAATTGATGAGTTACACCTACAAAGAAAAGTTTGCTTAGATCTATCAACAAAATTAATAAAATGTGACAAGTAAATATGAAAAATACTAAAGAAATAAAAATGTTTTTAAAGTACTGTTCAGTCAATATTATGGGAACTTTAACATAATTGGTGGCATTGATAATTTCTTTTTAAAACATGGATTACCAAAACTAACTGAAGAAAAATACAGAAAATATAGTTGTGTATCTATTAAAGGAGTTGTGTTGCTATTTATTTATTTATTTTTTTAAAA
>PVHY01028777.1:0-14905 GCA_004024945.1 Uropsilus gracilis | reverse complement strand
GGGGGGGGGCACACCCTATCAAAAGTGAGACCTAGTCACACACGCACACACACACAAAGATCAAATTTTATACAAAATCCTCTCCTACATCATTTTGAAAATATAGCATGAAACTGGGAAATGATGTAATAATGACCAAAAGTTTGACACTATAAAATGCATTAGACCTGTTCCCTGGAGGGGCTAGAAAGCCAAGTGAAACTCATTGGACCCTAACAATAATGATGGCTGATATTCAGAGCACACTTCCCACACCAGCTCCGGTGCTTTTCTCTTCAGGCCTCGGTGGCCTGGGGTGTTGAGGTCACTCTTGCAGAGGACACAAGGTCCCAGGCTCCTGATTTGCTCAGAGTCACAGAAGAAGGCAACTGCATCCACCGCCCACAGCCAGCTGGCAGCCAGCAATGGGCCTCAGGAACACACCTCTGCCTGCAGGTGCTGGTGCTAGGTGGCAGCTTTGTGACAGTGACACAAATTCTGGGGCCCTGGGGCACTCAAAGGAGCTGGTGGAGAAATTGCCCTAAATCTGCTAGTTTGGATTAGTAAACTCCCACATAAGATCTCACCAGGGCTGTGGATACATCACTCAGCAGCCCGCCCTCCTCTTTCGACACAGTGAGAAAATTCAGAATGTCTTATTCCCACCATGTCCTGGGATGAACTGTCAGAGGATTTAGCCACACCTGTCCCGTCTCCAATTTCTTTTTTTTTTTTGAGACTAGGTCTCACTATATTGTCCAAGGTAGTCCTAATCCCTCAGACTCAAGCGGTCCCAGCCTCAGCCTCCCAGGTAGCTGGGATTACAGGCAGCTGCCACCACGCCCAGCTCCTTTTTCAAGACCAGGTCTCGCTATGTTGCCCCAGGTAGTCTTGAACCCATGAACTCAAGCGATCCCTCTTGCCTCCCAGCGCTTGCATTATGCCTGGCAATTCATCACTTTTATTGAGGTAACATTGCTTTACAACACTGTATATGATTTAGGGATATAGCTTCACCCCTCTCAGATGGATGTCACCACACCACACCCACCACCAGAGTCCCCAGAACCCCCAACCACTACCCACTGGTCCCTCTCTCCTTTGCTCCTCCACCCCCTCATCCTCCACTCTTACCTTCTCTGCTCTGCTCTTTAAGAGACTTAACCCTAGGCCGGGCACGGTGGCTCGTGCTTGTAAGCTTCAGCCTATGAAGCGGCCGGGGCTAGGGATCGCGGTTCGAGTCCCGCCTGGGGCCTGTAGCGAGACCTAGTTCCAAAAAAAATAGCTGGGCGTGGTGGTGCGCGCCTGTAATCCCAGCTACCTGGGAAGCTGAGGCTGAGGATTGCTTGAGTCTGTGATACCCCAGGCAACGGGAGCCTGTGGTTCCACGGGCAAAAATAGCAAGACCTAGTCTCAAAAAAAAAAAAAAAAAAAAAGAGACTTAACCCTAAGAGTGCCTGACAGGGAGATACCCCAGGGAGTGACTTAACCCTTGACCCTAAGGAGAGAAAGAACTAGAACAGGAAATAGGGAATGATTTTCTCTCTCACTGGACTTGTTCTCTTTTTTATTTATTTTTTTATTATTATTTTTAGAGACTAGGTCTTGCTATGTTGCCCAGGGCTATCTCGAACCCGCAGACTCAAGTGATTCCTAGCCTTAGCCGCCCAGTAGCTTCGACTATAGGCTCAGGCCATCGCACCCAGCTGGACTTGTTCTCTTAAATGCATCCTTGCTTTCCATCCTAAGCGAGTAGTCGGTGGGAAAGGAAGAGGCTTGAAAACCATGCAATTCCAGGTGTGCCAGGCAGTTGGGTGCACGGTGATTGTAGTTAACCTCCCCTTTCTGCAGCTCCTGGAGCCCCAGCCCCAGGCCCCAGCCTCTGCCCCACTTCACCCACCTCACCATCACTGGGAGAGGGTGTGGAGAGCCACCCTAATTGGTGACAGCACACATCTGCTTATTTCTCGCCTCACTGGTCTCACCAGAATAGCAGATACAGCTGTCAGCGCCCAGGGGCTGATGGGCTTGGGACCAAGGCCCTTACCCAAACACTCCTTCCTCTTTCCCTTCATCGGCTCATTATTTTTCATACGAGGCCTACTTCCATTTGTCTGTACAAGTGGGTGATATTTGCATGTGCTTTGAGCTTTAATTATTTCAACAGACATTGGGCATGAAAAAAAAAGTCCCAAGACACAAAAGTTGCTCCGAGCATAAAAGCAGCTGGCCTACCGTCCAGCCGAGGCTGTGTTTGCGACTGATCCTTTCGGGACCTGGTGTGTTTTGCTTTCCAGCCTATCACTGTTCACACTGCCAAATGCAGCTGTGTGAGGCAGCTGCCGGAATTTCTGAGATTCCAATTCCCCCAGTAGTAGCATGGGCGCTGACTCTCCCAGGCCCCCATGGTCAGACTTCAAAGCAGCATGTGTTCCTCTCCTGCACCCAGTCCCTGGCTAGGAAGCACCCCCATGAGGCGCCTTTTCCAGTGACTCTCGGTGACAGACTCTCTCAAGATAGTTGGACCAGGCTTTGTAGAGGAGATGGGATAGGAGTTTGGGGGATGTCATTCTCCCATCCTGTTGGACCAACTGAAATGTCCACTTCAAGTTTTTCTATCCTGACACTGTTGAAATTTGGGACCAGATAGTCCTTCACTGTTGGGTGCTTTCCTGTGAATTATGGGGACGTTCAGGATATCGGCATGCTGAACTCACCCCGTTGAGAACCAGCAGTGCCCCACTTCACACCCACCCCCAATACTTGGGAAAGAACTCTGTAAAAAGTAAGGGTTTTGAGAAGAGAAGTGGGGGGGGGAGAGAACTCTCCAGAACTTTGTTGAGGGAAATTAAGACAGTGGGAAATTGATCAGCTGGGTAAGGGAGTGAAGGCCATTGTAACCTCATGCTCACCCAATGGGCCATGGCTTCCATGAAGTCTCCCATATGAACTTCAAAATCACAATCCTGCCGGCCGCGGTGGTGTGCGGCTTTGATCTCAAGCCTAGGACAGGAGACTGAGACTGGAAATCGCATGAGTCCACGGGTTCGAGACCCGCCTGGGGCAACATAGCAAGACCTAGTCTCAAAAAATAGCTGGGCGTGGTGGCATGCACCTGTAATCCCAGCTACCTGGCAGGCTGAGGGTGGGGATCGCTTGAATCCGGGGTACCCTGGGCAATGAGAGTCTGTGGTTCCCCGGGCAAAAGCCTCAAAAAAAACCCAAAAAAATAGAATCACAATCCCCCAAAAGAAAAACAGCAGCAAATGTTGTGCTCAGTGTGACCAACATGTCATCCGGGGTGCAAGGAGTTGGGGCACCCCTGTGCTCAGAGGACTTGTGACCAGACTCCACTCCTTGGGAAGGCTATTGATTCAGGCACTTTGAACACCAGAGGGTTCTCTGGACCAGATTTCTCTGCTGAGAACTCTTACATTGAGCCTGGTTCTCTTGAGAAGCAAAAGGAAATGCCCACCTGGATTATATGACTCTCATCAGAGACAGTCAAAATTATAAAGACTTTTTCTTTTTTCTTTTTCTTTTTTCTTTTTTTGAGACTAGGTCTCACTATTTTTGCGCGTGGAACTGCAGGCTCATGTTGCCCGGGGTACCACAGACTCAAGCAATCCCCAGCCTCAGTTTCCCAGGTAGCTGGGATTACAGGCACGCACCACCATACCCAGCTATTTTTTGGGGGGACTAGGTCTCGCTATGTGCCCCCCGGCGGGACTTGAACCACAATCTCTGGCCCCAGCCATGGCTTCCTAGGCTGCTGCTTACAGGCACATGCCACCATGCCCGGCTATAAAGACCGTTTTTCACCTTCCGTGGCCACTGTGGCCAAGAACATCTCCCGCACAACCTGGGTGGCCTGCCCAGTTGGGAGCTGGCTTCAAAGAGTCTTCTCTGCTTTGTGGAAGGACTTGGTGCTACTCCAAAATCTCCATTCCTAGCTCTGGACTATAAGACCTAAGTCAAGAAACATAACTCCCATACACACGTTTCCAGACTCCAATGGGCAACAATGCTTGGAGGCAGTATTTCCCAGACCTTGGGTTTAGCGAAATTGACATTATGGGAAGAGTTCCATATTCCAGAGAAATGCTTCCTTGTAACATCATTTAGTTCTCTTGCCAGGGTGGGAGGCAGAATAATAGCCCTGAGAGACCTCCACCTCCTCGTTCCCAGAAACCAGAACGGTTATCTTACGTGACAAAAGGGATGTCGCTTGAGCCAGGCATGGTGGCACGCACCTGTAATTCAAGTGCTGGAAGGCAAGAGACCCAGGAGAGCTTGAGTTCATGAGTTTGAGACTCCCCCGGGCAACATAGTGAGACCTGGGCTCGAGAAAACAGCCGGGCACCGTGGCGGGCACCTGTAATCCCTGAGAGGTTGAGGCTGGGGATTGCTTCAGTCCCTAGGATTGGAACTACCCTAGTCTCAAAAAAAAAAAAAAAAAAAAAAAAAAAAGGATTTTTGCGGATGCAATTAACACCTTCAGATGGGGAGGTGATTCTGATTCTGGATTATCCCGGTGAGTACTCCCAGTGGAAGGCAGAGACAGTCTCTGTGGGAAACAGATGAGTAGGGACAGAGGCAGTGATACGGGGATGCTCCTTGAAGATGAAGAGGCAGCCACCAGCTCAGAAAGATAGTGGGCAAGGAAACAGAACCCTGATAACCCCTCCGGCACACCAATCTCTGCCCTCCCCCACCCCAGGCCTCTGTACTCATTTCATCCTATTCCACTGTGTGAGCCCCACAACTCGTCCCCCTAGGTCCTGCTCACAGACTAATCTAGAATTATTTTTTCAGAGCTTTATTCCTTGCCCCCTTGGAGCAAATGAAGAACTCCCTTACCTAAAACATACAGTGCCAAGCCAGGTTGTTTACAAGGGCGTTTTACTGCTCCAGGCTTTGGGGATTTTGAAGAACTACTTGTTCCTTGTCCTAACTCTGCAGCCCACATGACTCTGATGAATGACTCTGATGAATGACAGTGTTCCTTTCTCTGAAACATCACTTTCAGGGCATGATTACAAAGATGCACAAAAGTTAGCATTTGGGAAGTACTCCTGGAGCTCCTGCATAAATGGAAAAACCTCAAGCTGTCAATTCTAATGTCTTAGAGTGATTTCTTATAAGCTCCCCAAAGCACTAAAAACGTTGTGTTGTTCCCTAGTCATAGCTAGTGGTTGCATGTATCTATATTAGGTGCTTACCTATGTAGAGTTCTATACACATATATTATTGCAGACACTCATGTCACTGCATGCTGTGATATGTTGCATACAATGGCAGCTGGATACATATGTGCATAGTTCACATACATGTAGTGGCAGATGTATATGGAGTTGCATGCATTCATATAGGTCCATGAATACACACAGCTGCATGGTTACATATGGATGCATTCTTGTATGTAGTTATGTGTGGCTGCACATGTATACATACAGTGTGCATGTGTGTTGCATTGCATACATATAGCTTCATGCATACATGTTGCTCCATTTGACTTAGGTACATTCATAGATGCTATCCCAGAACGCTTATGAGGGACTAGCAGTGAGTTACAGTCAGTCTATACAGGATCTTGTTGACCTAAGGAGATAAAAATCACCTGTGATGGCGGCCAGCCTGACTCCTGAGAGCTAAACAAAGCCCGCTGGTATGCTTGCATCACCAGCTGTGGGAAGAGCTCTGTGGGCAGCTCCTGCCACAGGGTGAGAACCCAGCGATACAAATGGGTGGCATTTCTCTTCACGATAGCAAAGTAGAGCGATCCCACTTGAGGTCAGAGAAACAGAGATGGATGGAATTGATAATACAAGGTTTCTCTGTTCTTTTGGTAATTCACAACCCAAAATGCAAGGCATCGGTAGGAGCCGGAATCAACTGCTGGAGCCAAAACTTATTGGCAGCTCTCTGCTCCTCAGCCCGGATGCTCCTTCCCCAATAAACACAAGACCAAGGAAATAAGACTCCAAGGACTTGGGGTTCGTTTGGTAGCTGTTTTCTGAGCACTATCTGTCTCACCAGCACTGGGAATCACTCTTAAAGCCCTTCTTAGAAGTGTTTTTATGGCTCGGCTCGTATTCCAAGAAAAGGACACAGGAAGAAAAGGGACTTTCAACGGTGGGGAGCAGAGCAGAGCAGCACAGCTTGTGCAATTTCTTCAATGTAATATTGAAGGGACCATGCATGTGAACAGCCACCAGGGGGCACCATTGCTCTCTAAAAATGGCGCAGGGAAGCAGGGCTGTGTGGGATGGGATGTTTGTGCAGGTCCTCAGTAGTGGTGGTGGAAAAGGTGGGGGTGGGGTGGTGTCATGTGGGGGGAGTGCTATCTACATGATGCGTATGTGGCTGTAACATGTGTGTTGGAGTAGGCAGCCCTGCCCTGTTCTCCCTCAGGCTGCCCTCCTCACCTGTGCACCCCCCTCACTCTTTTCTCCACTCATCAAAAAGGGGCAACAAGGAATAAGAAAGCCCAGCAGGGATCACAAAGCCAATATCAAATCAAAGATCTTCCCCAAGATGTCTTGGGGGAGAACAGTAAGTCCTGGGCCTCTTTCCTCTGTTACCCCATTTTCTCCCTCACCTGGTTCTTGCCAGCACCACCATCCACCCATCCAGGGCTCCCCGGCCGGAGAGGCAGTGCTCCATGGCTTTCCAGGAAGATGTGTGCACCCCATTCTGCCTGGTAGGCAGGTTCATTTCAAAGAGGATTCGGGAAAGAGTAAGAGTGACTCCTTAAGGAGGACCTTTCAGGCACCTTGCAAGAGAGACCACTCCAATCTAGAGGTTCCCAGCCTCAGGGAGCCTTCCTTGCCTGTGAAACCACTCCAGAGGCAGAGAGCACCCCTAGTTCTCGGAAGCCTTCAAACCCCTGCCTTGCGGGGTTTGGACAGGACTCAAGCCTACAAAAAACAACTCTATGGTTGGTCTTGTTCTTTCTCCACCTACTTAATAGGTACTAAAAGCCGGCGCCTCCAGCAGTTTACCAATGAAAACAGAATGGACTGGCTTCCCTGCCAGCCCCCAGGAACTCAGCTGAGGCCGACCATCTATAACCCTCTTGTGCTCAGCCGGGACAGCCCAGCCTGGGAGAGAGCACGTGAGTGACTGAGTGCTCCAGTTCCAACTGTGGTTGCACGGGCTGGCTGGCTGGACAGACCTGGGCAAGATGTGAGGGAGGCCTAGGCTTCCAATTCCCAGTTAACTCCTCATGCAGTCGCTGAGTGTGAGCCAGACAGCCACTCCCCAGGTCTGAAAGGATCCATGACAACCGTCCTCTCTCTCCCTGGGCTAAGATGCTCACACACATGCACTACCTCCGTCTGCACCACCAGCCTTAATGCAGAAGTGGAATGTGCAGAAAGTTCAGCGCTGCTGGAAGGAGCGGCCTTGTCCAGCCAAGCTGAGCCTGTGGCAGCGAGGAACAGGCTGGTTCAGGCTCGCCCCGCCCCTCTCCCCGACAGGAACAGGGATCTTGTTTGCAGGGCGTCCGGAGTGGGTGTGGAGTAGGGCCTTGGAGGTCAAGCGCGGTGCCTCGAGCTTGTGTGGGGCTGCCTGAGCCCAGGAATGGCCGGGTCTGCTGAGAATGACGCTCTGTGCAGGATATTGTCGGGGTGGAAACAGCTTTATGGGAATGCGAGGCGCCCACCAGAACACTTACTCTGCTTTGAAGGGACTTAATGAAATCATATTTGTGAAATGCATGAAGGTGGCCCTCGGGTGTGGCAGGGAAGGCAGCTACTTGGGTGGTGGCTGTTTTTAGCTCAAGGGTGGTGTCTTCTGGGTCATGTCTGTGGTTCACTGAGTTTGCTAGTCTCCTACAGATCCCCTCCAGCCTGTCAGAACTTTTATGATCCTTTTTTTTCCCCCTTGAGACTAGGTCTTGCTATGTTGCCTGGGGTACCATGGACTCAAGCGATCCCCAGCCTCAGCCTCCCAGGTAGCTGCGATTACAGGCGTGCGCCACCACGCCCAGATATTTTTTTGAGATTAGATCTCACTATGTTTCCCCAGGCGGGTCTCGAACCCACAGACTCAAGCAATTCCTAGTCTCGGCCTCCCTTCCTAAGCTGGGATTGATTAAAGGCGCGTGCCACCGCACCTGGCCTAAAACTTTTATTATCCTGAAACACTGAGACCTGAAAAGGATGGGAGATTTTCCTTTCTTTTCCTTTATTCTGCTTTATAAAGCAAAGTGAAGGAAATGGATGACAAATCCCTAAGTGGAGAGAGGTGGACGGCCAGCAGAAGGGGTGGAAGAGGCAGAAGGGAGAGGGTGGAGAGGAAGGATAGCTCAGGTCTGCATGGAGAGGGCTTCTCAGCAGGAAGCCTTTAAGCAGGGCTGTTGAAATTGGCCTTCGCTTTTTCAAAGGGAAAGCTGGTGCGTGGTCTTTCTTCATCCTCTGGCTGCAGCCTTGTGTTTATGTGGCGGTGGCATGTTTTACTTGTTTGTTTTTAGCTTTTGAGTAACTATTATGCATGGATGGACCTAGAAGGAATCGTGCTAGCGGAAATAAGCCAGAAAGAAAGAGAGAAATACCGGGTGATAGTGCCTATATGCAGGGCATAGGGAATAACAAACAAACAAAAGGACAAGGGAAAGTTAAATTTTTTTTTTTTTTTTGAGACTAGGTCTTGCTATTTTTGCCCGTGGAACCGCAGGCTCACGTTGCCCAGGGTACCACAGACTCAAGCAATCCCCAGCCTCAGCTTCCCAGGGAGCTGGGATTACAGGCATGCACCACCACGCCCAGCTATTTTTTAGGACTAGGTCTCACTGTGTTGCCCCGAGCGAGACTTGAACCGCGATCCCTAGGCCCAGCCGCTTCATAGGCTGAAGCTTACAGGCACGAGCCACGGTGCCCAGCCAGGACAAGGGAAAGTTAAAACTAATAAACTGACAGCAGAATGAAAGTATAAAGCGAAAGTGGGGGAGGTTGGGGGGTGGATGGGTGTGGGAGATTGGGATGGCAGCTATTGGTAACAGGATGATGGGAGAACCTCAGAGTATACAACGATGTAAAATATATAGCTAATTAATTTTTTTAAAAGTTAAAAAAATAAGCTGGGCACAGGGGCGCATGCCTTTAAGCGCAAGCCTATCAAACGTGGCTGGGACAGGCAATCGCTTGTGTTCACGGGTTCAAGACCCACGCGGGGCAGCATAGCGAGACCTAGTCCCAAAAAATAGCTGGGCATAATGGCCCACGCCTGTAATCCTAGCTACCTGGGAAGCTGAGGATGGGGATTGCTTGAATCTGTGATACCCCAGGCAACGTAAGCCTGTGGTTCCCCAGGCAAAAAAAAAAAATAGCGAGACTGAGTCTCAAAAAAAAAAATAAATAAATAATAAAAGTTTTAAAAAATCACTGTTATGCCCACTGGCCCCTCTCAGGTCTTATCTGCCCAGGGAGGGACCCAGGCCCTGAGGTCCCTACAGGCTTCCCCCCTCTTCTGGAGCCGAGGGCCCTTGGTGACTGCAGTTCCTGCCACCGCTGAGCTGGGAAGGCCCTGGAAAGCCCTGGAAAGCCAGCCCCTCCCTTCCTTCCCCCACAGCGGCTCCAGCTGGGCCCTTCCTCCCAGGGAGCCAAGCCAGGTCCTGTTGGTGAGGGAAACAGCCAGGAGCCCAGCCCCCCTTCTCCACAGAAATAGCCAGAAGAGAGGAGCAAAGGATTAAATTACCCTAATCTCCAGGCTGCAGGGGAGGCTGGGAGCCTGGCCAGCATGAGGTGGCAGCACCTCATTGGCCCAGGAGAGGCAGGAGCCACAGGCCTCAGGGAGTCTCCCTACTGCCCCCTGGACTTCCCTGTCTACAACCACAAAACTCCAAAAGGCAGGCACCAGTTTTGCTTCTCTAGCACAGGAAGGGACGACCACAACCTGGCTCCACATTTCTTTTTTGTTTTTTGAGACTAGGTCTCTCTATGTTGCCCGGGGTAGTCCAGATCCCATGGACTCAAGTGATCCCCAGCCTCAGCCTCCCAGGTAGCTGGGATTATAGGTGCCCACCGCCGTACCCAGCTGCTTTTTCAAGACTAGGTCTCGCATTGTTGCCAGGGGTCATCTCGAACCCGAAAACTCAAGCAATCCCAGGCCTCTTGCCTCCCAGCACTTGGATTACAGGCACACTACCACGCCCTGCAGGCTCCACATTCTGATCTCAGCCCTTGGATGCAGGCCGGACCTGACTACCTTGTGGGAGACGGGACTTGTTTGGTTCAGAGAGGAGGTGAATGAGATCACCTTGAACCCGGTGGCCCAAGCCAAGCCAGGTCCTACAGATGCACACACAGAGAAGGGTGCTTCCCTCCTAGCCACACTCAGCCTGGTGGAGATTGCTCCTCCCCAAGGTTTCCAGCCCAGCCTTGGCCTTTGGGGCCTCCCTTAGCACCTGTGGTTCGGGTTGCCTCCCTGCAAAGAGCGCAGCTGGGCCAACTTAAAAAAAACTAGCTCCAGGACCCATCCCACCCACAATTCAGATGCAGTTCATCTGGGGTGCGATCAGGGAAAAGTATGTATGTATGCATGTATGTATGTATGTGTGTGTGTGTATGTGTATGTGTGTTTATTTACTTGTTTGTTTGTTTGTTTATAGGCAAGGTCTCACTATTTTTGCTGGGGGAACTGCAGGCTCACGTTGTCCGGGGTCCCACAGACTCAAGCAATCCCCAACCTCAGCTTCCTAGGTAGCTGGGATTACAGGCGTGCGCCACCACACCCAGCTCTTTTTTGGGACTAGGTCTTGCTGTGTTGCCCCGGGCAGAACCCACGGACTCAAACGATTCCCAGTCCCAGCCGCACTCCATAGGCTGTGCTTAAAGGCACGCGCCACTGTGCCCTGCAGGGAGAAGTATTTTAATGAGCTACAGACTAACAACCACTGGCGTCCTGCTGGAGACAGGTCAGGCACGCCCAGGTGCCCAGGAACCCAGGTGGGATGGCAACATGGTTCTCTTGTCTTGAGCACAGTTTCTGCCGTGTTACTTTCTCTGCTGAAAAACATATTTAACCCCCCAAAAAAAGACAAAACAAAGAGCTGGGCGTAGTGGCGCGCGCCTGTAGTCCAAGGTGGGGTGTGCCTGTAGTCCAAGCACTGGGAGGTAAAAGGCCTGGGATCACTTGAGTTCGTGTATTCAAGACTACCCTGGGCAACATAGCGAGATCTAATTTAAAAAAAAAAAAAAGTATAAAGAATTTAAGACACCTGTAAGCTCCCAACCCCAGACTTAGGCACTGTTAACTAATATTTGTGGCTATCTCTCCATGGATTTTCGCAGATTTCATTTGCATCCTACCCTCTCTTCTGCCGTAACAGGTAGTGTAGAATCTCCATAAAGTGTGAAGTAGCCATTTTTTAAGCAAGAGATTTGGTAATGAGTATCCAGAATATTGATAAGTCATCTCCCAGCAGTCTACTAGTTCCCTTTCTAGGAATCTGTCTTCAAAGGATGAGCTGATGCAAGTGAATTTTCATTTACAGAGACTTTCATTTTACTGCTATTTATAATCGCTGTTGTTCTCAGCCTCGTAAATTTTAAACAATGGGATCGTTTAATGAAGTGAGGTTATTTGCAAGATGGAATACTCTGTGGCCAGTAAAAGTCACATTTTCAAAGATTGTGTCCTGGCTGTGACCTGCCTTTCCCATGCCTCCTCCCCCCCCCCCCCTTACAGGAACTTTGCCTTGTGCTTCCAGGGAGCTTCTCTGATCCTGTTCTAACGCCTTCAGATGCTACAGGACCACGAATCTTCTCTTTCCTGATAACACAGTTTGCTCTTCTTGGCAGCAAATATTTGGCAGTTTGCTCCTTTTATTATTATTCAACATGGACTTTCACTTGCTCCGTGTGTGTATGAGCGTCATTGTGTGCACATGTATGTAAGTGTATGACTACATGTGTGTTCGTGAGGGAGACAAGTCAGCGTGATGTACGGGGGCAGAGCCCAGGACTTACTCATGTGAATTCTCTGACAGCACTTCTGTTTCAGTATCTCTAAAATTACACCCATCTTCCTCCATTCTGTTCCACTTCCACAAATCACTTTTTGAGTGCAGAAAGTATACTCCTCTACCCAAACTCTCTCCTACCTGTGTTACCGACATCTCTGGTACAGCCAGATTCAAATATGGGAACCTATTGGCCATGGAATCCTGTTTGGGGTTTTTTAAGGTTTCGGTATGAGTCTCTTTCTGTTCCCACTGCTGCCCCCCAGACAGCAGCCCTCATCACTTTACAGCTAAACAGCTCTCTTCGCTGGTCCATCTGCTCACAGTCTCATGCCCTGTGTTGAACCAACTGTTCAAGTTATTTTTTGTCCAGTCAGTTCTACTCAAAAGCCTTCAACGAAGGGCCGGGCCTTCATTGCCTTTAATCCCAGCCTAGGAAGGGAGGCTGAGATGAGGAATTGCTTGAGTCCGCGGGTTTGAGACCCACCCAGGGTCTCACAGAGTGAGACGTAGTCTCAAAAAAATAGCTGGGCGTGGTGGCGCATGCCTGTAATCCCAGCTACCCGGGAGGCTGAGGCTGAGGCTGGGGAACGCTTGAGTCCATGGTACCCTGGGCAACGTGAGTCTGCAGTTCCCTTGGCAACATAGCGAGACCTAGTCTCAAAAAAAAGCCTTCAATAATCACTTTAAATGAGTATAATTAAATGAAGTACTAACTTTCTTATGCCTAATTCATGGATTCCTCTTAATTCAACCCACCCCCAACTACCTTCCTGTTTTATATTCCCAACTGCATCCTTATTGCTGCCAAGTGGGCATATCCTCTGCTTTTGTGACCGCCCCACATACTAGCTGTTGATCTTGGATAATTTGTTTAACCTCTCCTGGCTCAGCACTTTACCTAGAAGGTGAGGATTATATGAATAATATCTTCTTGATGGCATTGCTGTGAGAACAAGGCAGATGCATGAACAGCTGCCGGTGATTCACTTGCAGCCTTACAAGTGGCCACAGCTTGGCAGAACAACCCCTATCACTCCAAGTGACGGAGTGAAAGTGCACAAAAAAGCGGGGTGTTCAGGGACCCTAAATTACTAAGGCGAAAAAAACATTTTGCACATTTTAAGGATCCAGTCATGTATTTACACAACAGCAAGGAAAACAGACTCAGTGTGCTCAAAGATCTTTAATTGTGCAGAGGGAGATTGAGAAGAAAGGACTTCAAATAACAGACTCTCCTGATCAAACTTCAAAAATCACCCATCCCCTGTGGGCAAATGCCCAGATGAGCAGGCTTCACCTGAAAATGGGACGGGCAGTAAAGGAGGTCTATGCTTCTATTTCCCTGTTGCCAACATAAAAGAACTCAGAGGGGTATAGGATGGTTTCCCTCGTGCATTCACCAAACCCCTAAGGCTGTTACAGCGGCATCTCCATAAAATGGGGAGGCACCATGTTTCCTGCCTCCACTTACAGGCAGCCTCTTGGATTTGCTTCAGGAAATGAAGGATGGGACAGAGTGACCAGGTGAAGCTCTACAATGTGGAAGGTAGGTGGGTTCCCCGAAAGAAAGAAGAATCGAGCAAGTTCTTGTTCCTGTTACATGACTTGCACTCTGATTCTGCTGGGAAGGAAACATGTAGAGAAAGATGGGGGGGGGGGGGAGACTGACAATGGCAGACATTATCTGGATCTGTACTTTAATTTTGCTCTCTTCTGGGCTTTGCTGCTCTCTGACACTTGCTTCAGTATCCCTGTCCTATAGCTTTCCCTCAGAAAGTGGGATTAGGCCAGCATGGTGGCGCATACCTGAAAGCGGCAGCCTAGGAAGCCACGGCTGGGGCCAGGGATTGCGGTTTGAGTCCCGCTGGGGGCACATAGTGAGACCTAGTTCCAAAAAAATATAGCTGGGTGTGGTGGCACGCGCCTGTAATCCCAGCTATCTGGGAAGCTGAGGCTGGGGATTGCTTGAGTCCATGATACCCCAGGCAACGTGAGCCTGCGGTTCCACGGGCAAAAATAGCAAGACCTAGTCTCAAAAAAAAAAAAAAAAAAAGTAAGTGGGTTTAGAATTGTGGCAAGCTTTCAACTTTAGCAGCCCAGCTTCAGGCTGGCCCTGTTTGACTGAGCATTTACTGACTGTATGCAGTGATTTGGGGTGTTTTATTGGGACACTAATATCCTTTCTTCTTTTCCCTCTCTCCACACTAATACTATTAAGGTTCTTTCACACTAAGAGTCTGCTTTGCCTTTATGCACATTAGTGGCCAAATCCCTCTAGTGCTTGCAAGTTTGGGGGCCCCAGGGCACCCTACAGATGTGAGCTAATAAGGCTTGTAACTGTCATTTGTCAATCACCTGGATTGCTATCTTGGATTGCAGTTGGCTTCTCCCCTGTGCTGTGATGAGTGGCGACATTTCACCTCAACAGTAAGCTCTTTGAGGGCAAGGCTCCTCACAATATACATTTTTGTGTCCCCCACAGAGATTTACACATTGCAAACTCTCTAAGTATGCAGCCCTCGATTTATTTCCTTCTGAGAGCCCAGCCCAGGGAGGGGGACATAGGAGCTGCTTTCAGTGATGTTTTGTACACCATGAGTTTACTGGGCTCCAGGGAAGACTCAGAGAAACAGCCCCTTTGTTCTCTGGCTCTGCCCAGAGCTGGGCCAGTGCCTGGCAGAGGGGGAGCCCAGAGAGGAGGCAGTGCAGGGCTGGTGTGTGGAGGAAATTCCATTTCAGACCCTCATTTCCGAAGCTGCTCTGTGATTAGCCGGGCTTTGTGCAAACCGGGTCCTGTAGCACAGAGGCCAGTTCGTAGGTCATAAAAAGCCACAGGAAAATACAAGCACAGACCCCCCCTTTACAGCCTGAACAGGAGGTTGAAGGATTCCCTTTGTTGTTTGTCTCCCAAACTGAAGTCAATTATCCCAATTTCTTTCAAAAAAAAAAGGTGGGGGG
>PVHY01028776.1:0-14898 GCA_004024945.1 Uropsilus gracilis | reverse complement strand
AGGAAAATGCATATTAAAACCACAAAGAGATAGCACTTCTTGCCTATTAGAAAGGCTGCCTGAAAATAATAAGGTGTCAGCAGGATGTGGAAAAACTGGAATTTTTGTGCTCTGCCAGTGGGAATGTAGATACTGCAGCCACTCTGGTGTACAATATGGTTGTTTTCAAAATATGAAGCATATGATACCATCCATTTCAGACATTCCCCTGTAGGGTATGACCCCAGATGAATAGACAGCGGGGACTTGAGATATTTATACACCCAGGTTTGTAGCCAGAGGTGGAAGCAACCTACGTGTTCATCAGTGGATGAATGGATGAACAAAATGTGGCCTATGCATAGAAGAAAATTCAACTTAAAATGGAAGACATTCCATTGAACAACACCATGAATCTCAAGGATACCAAGGATACCTGGCCGGGCACGGTGGCTCGTGCTTGTAAGCTTCAGCCTATGAAGCAGCCTGGGCTAGGGATCGCGGTTCGAGTCCCGCCTGGGGCCTGTAGCGAGATCTAGTTCCAAAAAAATAGCTGGGCGTGGTGGCGCGTGCCTGTCATCCCAGCTACCTGGGAAGCTGAGGCTGGGGATTGCTTGAGTCTGTGGTACCCGAGGCAACGAGAGCCTGCGGTTCCACAGTCAAAAAAAATAGCCTGTGAGGCACCCACAGTAGCCAGACACATAGAGACAAAAAGAAGATTGGTGGTTGCCAGGGCTGTGAAGGGAGAGAGAGAAATGCAGTTATTGTTTAAGGGGGTCAGGGTTTTAGTTTTGGAGGATGAAGAAAGTTCTCGGGATGAATGGTGGGGATAGTTGTAAACATTACAGATATTTTTATTGCCACTGAGCGGTACACTTAAGTGGCAAATTTCAAGTAAAGAATATTTTACACTAATAAAAGTAAAACATCTATCAATGGGGATCAAGATTTAACCCATGAGAAAAAGATACCATGCCTCTGGAAAGAGTTCTTTGGTAGAATGGACCAGACTGGAAAGGAAGAATGGGAAATGGTCTATTATAATGCAGATTGTGACTAATTTTTGGAAGTTTGCTATTCATCAGAAAGCATTTCTTGCCTGGTATTATTTCTTTAAAGTGGAACAGTGCATCTTTGCATTTCAGTAAGCAGGCATTACTTTGTTGTTTCAGGCAGGGAAATAACAATGTTCCTCTGGTTCAGGTGCAAAATAAGAGACGTGTATTTAGGAGAGGGGTTGAGATGGCGTTGGAGGGGGTGAAATGGAGCTGTTTCTCCTTCGTCATGGATTAAACGACTTAGTCTACATTTTCACCAGCCCAGCTGCATTTTGCTTTGGTCAACAGTAAAGTATTTTGGAGGTCAGGGTTCCCTGGTTCTTGTCTGACTGAAAAACTTACTAACCACCAGGTTTCTCCCCTAGAAGGGAGTTTCCATTGGCTTTGTAGTAGATTCTACTGTTTTTGTAGATGCATCGGTGGGTTTTCAGTGCATCGCAGAATTTCAAAGTAAATGTCTCTGCTCTCAATGCATGGAGCTCTTCTCTGACTTCTAGACAAATATTTTGCAAAAAAAAAAAAAAAAAAAGGTTATTGAGTAAAATATTGTGGACTCAGTTTTATAGTCCTGACTTGAGAAGAGCCATGGGGAGAGATGTAAAGGTGGCTTGAGGGGTGGCGGTGTCTGCGAGGTCACGGTCATGTTACTCACTGACAGGGGGGTTACTGGGCAAACTGTGTCTGAGCCCTGGACATTAGCGCTGATGGGTTCAGCTCATGGCTTCTTCTGGAGTCCTGGGCTGAGTGAGGGTCCTGCCACTGGTCTGCCCCTGGAACCAAACTGGGGAAAGTCCTACGGAGAATGGGAAGGGGTTATGACAGAGGCTTAGATCCCTGTTCAGAACTTGTTGGCTGGGAAATTAAGGTTTCCAAAGGTAAGGAAGATAAAAAGGCTACTTCTCATGAATGGTTTTAAGCCATTCAGCCTTTTCCTACTTAGTAAAGTGTCGCATGTCCTGTAAGTGTTGTATGCTTGCACCCCTGGGGTGGGGGTTCTCTCACAGGTGCACTCTGGACAAGCCACCTGGTCTGTTTTGTGGGGTTGGGACTGTTGTCTTGAGTTTTCCGATATTTGTGATCTCGATCCATTTTCCTGGAGAGGGTAATGTTGTATGTGTAGGAAGGAGAGCTATTCAGTAGCCCGCTGAAAAGTTAAATGTCACTTTCTTTATTTTCAGTTTAACTCAAAATGTTAAGTCCTCTGGGCAATTACTTTATCATGGTTAGTCTTACCAATACATATTTGTTTAGGTTATAATGGGTTGCATTTATTTACTGTGACATAGGAAAAAAATGCATAGTGTTCTCATGTTGCTTTTAGTGTCTTGTTCTAGACAGATCTCCAAAGATTGATGTGACATATACTTATATGCTGTTCCCAGAAGACATTCCTTTATCTTCTCTACCATAGGCAAAATTCTGCCATGAAACTATGAGGTGGTGATGGATTTACCCATAAATATTCTTCTAAACATGGACTTTCTAAATTTGCATGGTTCTATTGTCAGGTAACTAATCACATTTTACACATTACATTGTCTTATTTGTACGTTAGTGAAATCAGGTGCAAAAGGGCAGACCAACCAACCAGCAAGCCACAGGAGAAAGGCAGCATTTTAAAAATGCGGCTTCTGTCACCCAGGTTCCCTCAGGTTGGTACCACCTGCATGTAGCAGTTGCGAGTCAAATGCAGTTTAACATCAGAGTTTTATTTACAAGAAAGATTAACAGGGAAAACAAAGTCCTTAAAGCTCCAAGTGGCCAGTTATCTTACCCCAGTTACCATTTTCAGTCCCAAAGATCCCAAAGACACACATCCATGATGGCGCCCCTTTGCCCCTCCAAACCTGAGGCAGGCACTCTGCAAAGTCCAGTCTTTCTCCAGTGTCTTCTCTTTGCTTCTCCTCTCTCCAGCGTTATGAGCTGCGCTGCTTCTTCAGGACACTTCAAACTTTTTCAACAAATGCTGATGCACAAATCAGCTTTCCAAATCCCTGGCCATCTCCAGGTACCAGCTTTCCATGCCACCTTGCTGCAGTGCCACACTCTCCACACCAGCCACTCTTCTACCGGCCACCATGGCTCCTTGCCACCACGAGCTCACTCTTCCATCGGGCTTCTGCCCAGCCTGGTCCCTTGGGCTACGGGCTCATCATTCTCATGTCTCTCCTCTCCCCAGAAGTCTCTCCCCCATCTCTGCACCCTTCCTTTTATTCCTCTCTCTCCACCCTCCAGAAAACCAGAGACTCCAACCAATTTTCCCCACACACCCTCTTTGTGTTTCATTTTCTCTTTCCCACCAGGGATTTGCAACAAAGTGAAAGAAGGAAGTACCCTTCTCCTGTTCAGACCATCTTTACCTCCGTGTTTTTCAGACACAGCTAATGGCATCAGTGCCTAAAATTTAATACTGCCTATACTGGGGTCCCGGCTTCATTAGGACTGTTCTTATGTAAATCATTGTTTCAGCCTTTTAATACAAATGTTTATCTGTCATAGTCATGCCTTTATTTATAAATTATATATTGAGGGGCCAGGCACTGTTCTAGAACTTTAGGGTGTATGAGTGAACAAAAGAAATCATTGTGCAGTGTGGTATAGTAACAGTTATATAATAAGCAAACTCATACGTTATAAATACTATGAAAAATAATGGAGTAGGGTTGGAGGGTGGGGAGTCATGGCTAGGGTAGGACACTGGTGCATGTTATAGAGAGTGGCTTGATAGGACTTGAGAAATGGAGTTTTTGAATAGATGTGGTGGAAGTGAAGGAGTGACCCAAGTGGCTGGTGCAAAGGCACTGAGGTTGGGTGTGCCAGGGTGAGGGAAAGTTTAGTGTGGGGAAGAGTAGATAATAGTCAAGGTCATGAGGGGTCCAGTAGGGCCATATAGGTTCAGGAAGTAAGGCTGGGCTCTTCTTTGGAGAGACCATTTTGAGCATGGGTGCGACCCTCTCTAACGTATAATAAGTCTGACTGCCTGACTAAAACCAGATGGTGAGGGAGCAGTGATGAAGTCGTGGCGATGATCCTTTGCACTTCACCAGCCTGTCAAAGTGCATTGAAAAAAAAAGTGTTGAGTGTTTCTAAGGACATGTGGTGCCAGTTTCCCAGTGCATTAGTCCAGTACATTCTGGCTGATTTGCCATCTCAGTCTGACCCTGTTGAGGTCTGCTTAGGTTTACCTGCATTGAAATGATGTGTCATTTAAAATTAGGCTACTTTTTTCCTCCCTCCCTGCCTCCCTCCCTCCCTCCTTCCCTCCCTCCCTCCCTCCCTCCCTCCCTGCCTTCCTTTCTTTTTTTGAGGCTAGGTCTCACTATGTTGCCTGGGAAACCGCAGACTCATTGCTTGGGGTACCCCGGACTCAAGCGATCCCTAGCCCCAGCCTCCCAGGTAACTGGGATTACAGGTGTGCACCACTATGCCCAGCTATTTTTTTGAGACTCAGTCTCGCTAGGTTGCCCCGGGTGGGTCTCGAACCCAAGGACTCAAGTGATTCCCAGTCTCAGCTTCGGTCTTAAGCTTGGGATTAAAGCCACACACCACCACCAGCTCCATCAGGGTACTTTCTAATGCAAAATGATCAAGAAGGATCCTCTGTGATGCTTCTGGTGTCCTATTGACTAACATAAAAATAAAAAATTCCCTCCTTATTGTAGCAGTAGATGGAGTTCCCAGTGGTCAGGATTTGAAACTTGTTTGAAGGGAGGGGCCCTACCAGGAGGGGTGCAGTGGCCTATAGATGTCTCTTAGATCCATTTGGCCTAGGTATTCATTTAGAGTTCCTGTGTGCTTGTTTATTTTTGGTTCCATTGATCTATCTCTTGGTGAGAGTGGGGAGTTCAAGGCTCCTGCCATGTATGTATTTTCTCTAATGTCTTTTTTTCAAAGATGTTAGCAGTTGTCTGAGGTAGTTTGGTGCGCCTTCCTTTGGCGCATCTATATTAATGAGTGTTATGTCTTCCTGGTGTATTGATCCCCTGATCACTATGTAGTAGCCATCTGTGTCTCTTGTCACCTTTTTTTAGTTTGCAGTCTAATTTGTCAGATATAAATGTAGCTGTACCTGCCTTCTTTTGGGGGGTCCATTTGTTTGCAGAATTGTTTTCCAAGTCTTTACTTTCAATCTGTGTTTATCTTTAGCACTTAGGTGTGTTTCCTGGAGACAGCTGATGGATGGGTTCTGTTTTTTAATTCATTCTGTTACTCTGTGTCTTTTTATTGGTGCATTTAGCCCATTAAAATTTAGGGTGATTATTGATATGTAGCAGTTCATACTGGTCATTTTGTTTATCCTTGTTATGTTCTTATTTGTTCCTCTGTTGGTTTAAATTTTAAAGCTTCTTGTAATATATATTGAAAGGGGTTAGTGGAAGTGAATTTCTGAAGATTTTGTTTGTCTGAGAAGATCCATCCATCTTTTCCCCTCATAGAGGGATGAGAACTTTACAGGATAAAGTATCCACGGCTGGCATTTTTTTTTTTTTTTGGAACTAGGTCTCCCTATTTTTGCCCATGGAACTGCAGGCTCTCGTTGCCCGGGGTACCACAGACTCAAGCAATCCCCAGCCTCAGCTTCCCAGGTAGCTGGGATTACAGGTGCGCACCATCACACCCAGCTATTTTTTTTGGAACTAGGTCTCGCTACTGGCCCCAGGCAGGACTTGAACTGCGATCCCTAAGCCCCGGCCGCTTCATAGGCTGAAGGTTAGAGGCACGAGCCACTGTGCCCGGGCATTTTTCTTCTTGAAGTTGTTTGAATATATTGCTCCATTCTTTTCTTGCCTGAAGTGTTTCTTCTGAGAACTCTGATGGGTCCACACCAGGAGGAACAGAAGTGGCACTTCCCAGCCTGGTACCCCTGGTCCTCATGGACAGTGTTAGCTTGAAGCTGCCAGGGTGACACTTGCATGATGGATTTCTCTGAGCCCTGAGTCCTGGGAACTTAACTTTGTCATTTGGGAAGAATTTATGTAAACTGTGTTTTTGCTGCTAATTCAAGAGGGTGCTTACAAATACTGGGTTATTTCTTCACTTAACTCCAGTATTAGCAAAGCCATATTTTCTTGAACAGGTGTGTTGAGGCACAGTAGGTGGGGGTGGGGAGGGGGCAGAGCTCTTTCTCTGGTTGCCCTGAGTAATACCTGTGCCTCCAGCTGTACAGCATTCCAGAAAACCCAGTTCTTCGTTCCTGTGTTGCAGTAGCTACTGAACTCTGTATTTTCCCTGCCAGCTCTACTTCAAGGTTTAGCAGCCATGACAGTAGAAAAGCTGGAAACAGAAATGCAAAGAGGAATGTGAGATCCCCCCAAACTGGTGCCCGCGTGAACCATAGCAGTGTTGCTGTTCTAGAACTTTCCTTTCAAATATTGTAGAAATAAATATGAAAAATATCAGAAATTGCTCCAAAATAGAAAGCTTACCAGCCTCAGGGAACATGTATCCAATAATTTCCTTATCTTCTAAATTCTAAACATATAAAGGGAACTTCCCAAAATAAGAAAAAAAGGGAAAGAATTGAAAATGGTGTAAAATGATATACAGTCGATAAAAATGCAGTTAAAGGATATTAAAGTCATTGACTACATGGCATAGAATATATGCAGATAAAAAGATATAAAACTAGCCGTGCACGGTGGCTCGTGCCTGTAAGCTTCAGCCTATAAACCGGCCGGGGCTAGGGATCGTGGTTTGAGTTCCACCTGGGGCCCGTAGCAAGACCTAGTTCCAAAAAAATAGCTGGGTGTGGTGGCGCGCACCTGTAATCCCAGCTACCTGGGAAGCTGAGGTGGGGGATTGCTTGAGTCTGTGGTACCCCGGGCAACGAGAGCCTGTGGTTCCACGGGCAAAAATAGCGAGACCTAGTCTCAAAAAAAAAAAGGATTATAAAATATAAAAATAATCCATCGTTTACATGGACCACTGAAATATGACCATGGGTTTCCCCAGCACAGGCATCTTGCGCTGAGAGGCGATGTTGTTTAGCACCTTCAGTAACGATCAGCATGTGTTCATTCCCTCCACTGGAACCTGTCCGGTTTCTTTTTAACTTGGCCAGGGTGGCTGCTGGAGAGTTATGCAGTTTCTCTTGTGTTTGGACTCAAGTTGTCTGTCCGGATTTTTATTTTTCTAGAAGTTAAAAGTTGGACGTGCTCTCTCACCTCCGCTCAGAGGCACAGCGATTCTCCTGTAACATTTGTGATCCATGATTCATCCACATTGGAAGGGGGGGGGTCTCTGGTATTCCTGAGTGAAGGCACAGAGAGTGCTTAGATTCAGCCTGAGCATTATCATTATTTGCAAAAGTTCTGAAAAATCTTATAACTAAATTAAGCCGACTACTTGGGCAGAAGGCATAATGCTTTATCATGATGCCAAACGCAAAGCAAAGCTCAGTCCTCTGAAATGTCAAAGTAAAATAGGCTGAAGACCAAGCCGTGAGGAACCAAACCAAACTAGATCTTGTTTTTCAAAAGAATTTAGATGAAGCTCGGAACCACACCGAGATATTAGCGTCTATTTGTTGAAGTAATTTAAGTAATCAGACAGGATGCCTGTCTGAGTGTCTCATGGTCATTCACAGAGCTGAAGAAATCGTGAGAATCATAACACTTTGAGTAGCAGAAGTGTAGCTCTGTGTGCTCAACACAGCGGCAGCAGCAAACAGTCTTCAGACACGTTTTGGGAAATTGTACCTAAATATGCGTTAAATTGCAAGGTTGTGTGTTCCTCCTTGAGATCTGGAGGGTTTTCTTTCTCTCTGTTTTTTTTGAGACTAGGTCTTGCTATGTTGCCCGGGGTAGTCTTGAACCTGCAAACTCAAGCAGTCCCAGGCCTCTTGCTTCCCAGTGCTTGGACTACAGGCACCAATGCTGGGTTTGGGGCGTTCCCTTTTTTTTTTGAGACCGATCTCGCTGTGTTGCCCAGGATAGTCCCAGTCCCCTGGACTCAAGCAATCCCCAGCCTCAGCCTCCCTGGTAGCTGGGATTACAGGCACCCGCCACCATGGCCCAGCTGCTATTCGAGACCAGGTTTTGCTATGTTGCCCGGGGTAGTCTTGAACCCGAGAACTCAAGCGATCCCTTGCCTCTTTACCTCCCAGTGCTTGGATTACAGGCATGTGCCACCATGCCCAGTGGAGGATTTTCTTAAGGCTTCTGGTCAACCTTGACCTTCCTCTGGCTGGGTGGCAGAGGAGCCCAGTTCCTCCTGCAATCGTTTCTCATCAGTTCTGCTCACCAGTTCTTTCACCAGGCTGGTGACTGTGCACACAGGCCCTTCAAGCTGGTGTCACTGCAGTGACACCAAGCCACTAAGGTAGCTTTTCCCCAGTCTTGGGCTGAGCGCCTCCCTCCCTGCAGGACCGCTGCAAAAAGAAAAGCCCAACCTCTCAAGCACAATTTACAGATAGATTTGACTGTTGATACTTTATTTTTTGAGACTAGGTCTCGCTATTTTTGCCCGTGGAACCGCAGGCTCTCGATGCCCGGGGTACCACAGACTCAAGCAGTCCCTAGCCTCAGCTTCCCAGGTAGCTGGGATTATAGGCGTGCGCCACCACGCCCAGCTATTTTTTTGGAACTAGGTCTCACTAAGGGCCCCAGGCGGGACTCGAACCACGATCCCTAGCCGCGGCCGCTTCATAGGCTGAAACGAGCCACCGTGCCCAGCTCAGACTGTTGATATTTTTCAAACACACCCCCCTCCCTTCCTGTTAGTTTAAACCAGAAGATGCGATTCCTTCCCTGGTTTGGAATCAGTGACCTGGAAAACTGGAAGAAGTGATGGCGCCTGCGAAGCAGACATGTTGTCCGAGCGCATTTGGGAAGCTAATTAGTTGGCTGCAGGCAGTGCCAGCAGTGTGGGTCTGCAGCGGCTAATTTGGAGGATCTGGAGCATGCGTCCCAGCCGGGGCAGGAAGGCTGCTCTGTCTGCCAGGGCTCTGTACCTCAATTCAGGAACTTCGACATCCATCGGGAAGGTCTCCGCGTCTTGCTTTCTCTGGTTTTATTCACAGCAGCCTTTTAGAAAAACGTCCTGGTAAGGGCCACAGCTTCGCCCCTGGGGAAGGGAAATTGGGGGAGGGGGTGTTGGGGGGGGAGGTGACAGTTAAGCCTTCTTGTTAAGCTGGAATAAAGGCACCTTTGTCTCCAGTTGATGCTGTCCCTCTGCTTGTCCAAGGTCAGGACAACTATATGTGTTATTAGACCTTTGGGGTCAGTGTTGCCCACATTGTGGTTCCTCTCTCAGATCCCCATGTTGTTCGCTAAGGGTGGGCCTGAGAGATGCCTGGCTAACCAGGGACTTTCCAGCAGCGTTTTCTGTGAATATGCATGTGGCCTGACTGCCAGGCCCTTTACTCCCACGTGATGGTGGCTGGAGCAAGAAGCACTCACGTGGGGGAGAGTTGCAGAGACAACCTGAACGTAGCATGAACGCAACGGTCTGGTCTCCATGGTTCCGACCATGCTGCTCTGTTTGGGTCCTACCCAGGTGGCGAGCGTATCCAGGCCATGAATCCTTCCTCTCCTTTCCTTTGTGTGTGCAACTGAAGAACTACTCTGTTTTTTCATTCCTCGTGCAGGTCTGATTGAGGTTGGAGTGAACCGGAGGGGGGTCCTGCCCCCCGCACCCCCTCCGCAGAACACCCTGTGCCTCAGCAGAGGTTCCCACCCCTATTTCCGACCCACAAGGAGACAGAGGCCGCCTCCCCCAGCCTGAGACCCTGGACCCTAAGACCCTGAGACCCCAGTGCCATAGGACTCACCCTACCTCCCCAACACCTGCAAGCAGCTTAGGCCTTGTCAGGGGTGCGCTGGAGGGCCTCCTCCAGGGCCCAACTGTCCTCAAGAGCCTCAACTTCCACCTCCAGCCCCCCTAGGTTCAGGGTCAGGTGGCGCCTTGGAAGGTGGCACCTACTATTCCCCTCTCCCGCTTAAGACCTCTGGCAGAGGCTCTGCTTAAATAGCATAGCGAGCATCCTCCCCCATCAACCCTCTTTGCTCTCTGCCAGCAGAAGCCGCTGATGTCATCTGAGTCCACTCCATTTCTGTGCTTCCTCATCTGCTTACCTTTAAAGTCCAAACTCCTTACTGTGGCTTTCACCGGCCTCCTGGTATTGCCTCTGCCTTCTCTCCCGGGCCATCTCCCCTCCCTCCAGTCAGTCAGCCACTGGGGCTCTTCTCAGTTGTTAGCAGAGGCCATAATCTTTCCCTCCAGGTGGCTCTCCAATCCATGTTCCCTCTGCCTGACAGTCTTCCCCAACCCTCTGCTACCCATTTCCATGTGGCTCATCCTCTCCAGCTTTCATTAAGTCACTTCTCCAAGGGTCCCACGCCCCCTCGACACGGTTCTTTTACTTTCCACAGCTCTTTGTGCAGTAACAAACCTTGCTTGGTGGAATCTTCCTTAGGTCATGGATCCTGGCCCTTGATGAGAGCTTGTGCCTGGTGAGAGTGGAAGCTTGTCTGTCCTGTTCTTGGCGGTATCCTCATCGCTGGGCACCATGCCTGGCACCTTCTAGACACTCACTAGAGTAAATACCAGCTGAATGAACATGAGCGAAATCATGGAAGAGGAAGAATCTGTGTTGCCAATCAGAAGGGCGCACAGGCAGCAACTATACTTTGTTCTCCTTGTCACTTTCCCCCTTCCTCCGGGTCCACTTGTGTCAGAAACAGGAATGTCCCTCAGTACAGGGGTGGGTTTGGGGTGGGTCTATGTACTTACAAATCAAAGAAAGTAACAGCTCCTTTTCTCAGTATGTTATAGACCCGTGGTGGAGACATCCAAGCCATGTTTTTCCACGTCCATGTTCCTCATTGCCTCAGTGACAGGTGAAGAGATAAGGACCCAGGTTTGCTCTAGCTAGACTAATAGATGATCTTTCACGATGGGCAAAAATTTGCCAATTCAGTAAACTTTGCTGAAAGCTTTTTCCACTTATCCTACTGTCACTGCTGTGATGAATTTAGTCATAGCGATCCGGTGATTCAGTGCTAGCGTCATTATGTTTAGCTGATACTTATTTCTCCTATCTCCATCTCTATAAGCATTGGCTTCTTCTCTCTCTCTTCTTTAAGAAACTAGGTCTTACTATGTTGCCCAGGGTTGTCTCGAACCCATGAACTCAAGTGATCCCCAGCCTCAGCCTCATGGATAACTGGGATTACAGGTGTGCGCCACCATGCCTGGCTTTTTTTCTCTTCTTGATTATTTTTTGAACGATTGGCACATAAACGCGTTGGCTTGGAAGGGATGGAGAGAATTTCAAGAGTTACTTCCTACTTACAAAGATGGTTCAATCACAGTGGAGTCAGAAGCGGGTGGAGTCAGCCTAGCTGGCCAGGGGAAGCACAGGTCTCTTGCTGCTCCTTCAAGGAGCAATGTAAAGCTGTAGAGAGTGGACTAGAATCACAGGATTCTGGAACCTTCTAGCTGATTGACCTGGAGCAAAGAACTTAATCTTACCTTAAGTTTATTCAAGTTTTGGTTAGTTTATCAATTAAATAGGGGGTCATCGAAGTTCTCCCCCACCTCTTGGTGGGTGGAGACCACTACTGCATGTGGTATTCTCAGCACAGTGCCTGACCCACGTCAATGCTTGCAGGCCCCCGGTGACAGTGCAAAACCTGCCTGGGTATAATTATTTGCATAAGTGTTAGCTTTGTTGGAAAATGGATATTGGCTTAAGGATCCAACTGTCAAGAGACTTGGGCAACTGGCACCTAGGAGGTGGTTTTCGCTCTGCTGGGAGCTCACTTCATGGCCATGTGTCTCTCTGCGTCTGTTTCTCCTCCGTCATAAGATGAGGAGGTTTGCCCCAAAGCAGACCTGTGGTCTTTTCATCTCAGCACTCCGTGTGTCCAGGAACGAGCATTCGCTTTAGCGAGCTCTCTGTGATAGACACTGAATAAATATTTGCTAAGTTGAGTGGAATCTGCTGACTTCATCTCTGGCATGCAGATCATCTGGCTTAGGACATTAAATTATAATGGCAAGAAAACAACAACGATGATGTCTGAGGTTGTAAAAGAGACTAAATGCAAAACCAGGGCCAGCTCTCTTATCAGGCCTGCTCTGGTCCAGTGCCACGGACTGTCCCACGGATCTGGAGGCTGGCAGTCCAGCTGGTTCCTTCTGGGGTTTGGGGAGACATGCTTCAGGCTTCTCTCCTAGCTTCTGGTGGTTTGCTGGCCCTCTCTGGGGTTTCTTGACATCTGCTGCCTCTCCGTCTCTGCCTTCATCACACTCGCCACTGTCTCTTTGACTGCGCCCAAGTTTCCTTTTTTATCAAGACGCTTGTCATGGTGGGTTTATGGGGGCACCTTGCTCTTGTGTAACTCCAACTGTAGTGGCCAGACATTGGGGGTTAGAGCTTCAACAGAGGAATTCTGGGTGATGTATTTCATCTCAAAGCGGCCTGCTTGGCTATTTATTTATTTATTTTTTTGAGACTAAGTCTTGCTATATTGCCCGGGGTAGTCTCGAATTCATAGATTCAAGTGGTCCCCAGCCTCAGCCTTCCAAGTAGCTAGGATTACAGGCACGTTCCACTGCGTCCGGCTTGCCTGACCTTTTCAGCATAACTGCACCTTCTCACTTCCTCCCAGCCAC
The DNA here is from genome assembly GCA_004024945.1 of Uropsilus gracilis. Lineage (NCBI taxonomy): Eukaryota > Metazoa > Chordata > Mammalia > Eulipotyphla > Talpidae > Uropsilus > Uropsilus gracilis. Next base: position 2,242 of record PVHY01028776.1, on the reverse strand, counting down.
CATTACTGTACAGGACAGATGAATGGATAATATGAGGTTTCTTTATAGAAGGATTTTTAAAGTTTTACCTACGATTTCTGAGCAGTTCTCCTCTTAACTTGGGGTTACTCATACCTTTCATTTCCACCACATTTCCTTTGGGCTCTTACTCCCCCTTCATCCTGCCTCCCTGAATTCCCTCCTCATGCAGTTCCCCTAACTCTGCTCCTTCACTGAATATTTCCCTGGTTTGAAGGAGCTAGTTTTGCCACCAGATGGTGTGCAAGGATCGGGAAAATGAAGGAACTATGTTGGCTAATGTGGGCGCTTTCCACATTTCGCTTCAGGAAGGAGGTTGACACCAGAAGGCAAAATGGGATTCTGAGATTAAGATTTTACTTATTTCTTCATGGCTCTCTTCCTTTACTGGGGAACCAGAACTTGAACTGCAAGTCTTGATAGGGGCAACATTTTTTTTTTTTAATTTGTAAACTTTTTAAATTAAACAGTGTCTGGCCACTACAGCTTATAAAATTTGCTAAGAGTTATCAAGAGTCTCTGCTGTGAGAATAGGACCGACAGCCCATTAGGTTGGGTGTGGAATGGGGGTTCCAGTCAGAGGTCGGCTTCCTCCCACAGGCCTGTTCCGGAACCCCAGAAAAAGGGAAATTAATAGGGGGCAATGATACTGTAGAAGTCTGTGCCCCTAGGGAGCTCCCATGCTATTTAATTCAGCATGTCGAACCAGAGCTGGTTTGGAAACCACAGACACTCATGGATGCTCTGTTCAGATTGAACACTGATTTATTATTATTATTATTATTGCTATTTTTATCGTCACTAATAGCTAACAATAAGACACCACCATCCTTTAGATAATAACTCATTTTTTAACCATACATGTGAACTATGCATTTTAAGTTATGTATGTATGTATGTATGTATGTATGTATGTATGTATTTAGAGACTAGGTCTCCCTGTGTTGCCTGGGGTAGTCCCGATCCTGCAGACTCAAGTGATCCCCAGCCTCAGCCTCCCAGGTAGCTGGGATTACAGGTGCCTCCCACTATGCCTGGCTGCTTTTTTGAGATGAGGTCTCACTCTGTTGCCCAGGGTAATCTTGAACCCATGAACTCAAGCGATTCCTGGCCTCTTGCCTCCCAGTGCTTGAATTACAGAGGCATGCCACCATGCCCGGCTCATTTTAAGCCATCCCTATCTTTAATTTACCTTTCTTCTTTTTCTTAACAAAGTACCATTGTTTCACATCCTTGTTACTGTGGAAGAGTCCAGGATTTCTCCCTTCAGCTGTGGCTACCTGAGCTTCCTCTCCCCCAGGAAAGCACCTAACGTCCTCCACCATTGTCTGTGGGGCTCCCCCACCATTGTCTGTGGGGGCCCCCCCATCTTGTCATCCCTCTCTGTCCTGGAAGCAAAACAAAAACCAAAGTAACAACCCACATTTTCAACTTCTTTTGGAAAAGACAAGTCTGAAAACCCAGGGACACCCGCCCGTGTCCTCGGGACGTCAGTGAGGTCAGTGACATCACGTGTGTCCTGCTCCTGGCTGTCCCTGCAGCTGGCCCTTGTGGTTTAGTGCTGGACCCCCTTCTCCCTCTGCCGTTCTTGACTGAATGCTGAGCCCCTCAGAAGGTGATCTGGGAAAGGCAGTTGAATATGTGGCCCCACTGGCCTGCCTCCTGGAGGAAGACCCGCTCAGGATGCGAGCTCATGGCAGGCCTGTACCTGTGTGCGATGCCCTCTGCCCCAGGTGATCTCCCTGATAGAAGCTGGTGGGGAAGGACTGGGGGTGCCCTACCATGAGGAATGATGCCCAGAGCCACGAGGGAGCTGACAACTGAGCCTGAAAGCATTGCTGCCTCTAGAGTAAATGAGTTTTGAGGTTTTTCCTGCCCACCATTAGCCTCCATGGCCAGCGCCTGTGGTGTTGCACCTTCCCGCATGATTGTGGATAAGAGCCAGTGGGTCTGCGCATGTGCAAGTGGGCATAGCTGGGCCAAGGAAGCGGGGGACGAAAGGGCAGCACCACCTGGGGGAAGGGAGGAGAGGACTGGAGTAGGAAGAGGGTATGGAAAGGAGAATTAGAACTCAAGAGAGAAACTCAAGTGACTCCCTCCCTTCCTCCCTCCCTTCCTCCCCTCTCCTCCTCCCCTTCCCTCCCCCTTATCACCTCCCCCTTATCCCCTCCCTTCCCCTCCCTTCCCCTTCTTCCTTCCTTCCTTCCTTCCTTCCTTCCTTCCT
>PVHY01028775.1:0-14901 GCA_004024945.1 Uropsilus gracilis | reverse complement strand
GACTCGAACCGCGATCCCTAGCCCCGGCCGCTTCATAGGCTGAAGCTTACAAGCACGAGCCACCGTGCCCGGCCTTGTTTTATTTCTTAATCTTACATGTGAGTAAAATCATACGCTTGCCTCTGTCTGACTAATTTCACTTAGCATAATGTTTTCTGGGACCATCTATGTTGTTGTAAGTGGCAGGATTTCATCTTTTTCACAGTTGACTAGTATTTCATTGCATTTATATCCCATTGATCTTTCTTTATCCATGCTTCCTGAGCGCTTAGGTTATTTCCATGTCTTGGCTATTTTGAATACTGTTACAATAAATGTGGCATTGAGGACATTCTTATATGAAACTGGAATCTTTTAAATCTAGTACATTACAGTGAAAACTTGAATAGTTGCTAGGATATATTAGTGTCACCTCCTTGATTCGCAGGCACTGGTAGCTTTACCTACTATGGCTTCTGCACCATTAGTGCCACTTGCTAGTATCTGGGGAAAAGGCAAGTACTGTATTGATATTATTATAAAAGTACTTTTGACCTTGTGGAGCCACTGAAAGTGTCTCGTGTACCCCTAAAGGCCACTGACCACACTCTGAGAATTACTAATCTAAAGAATTGCCTAATAAACTGCTCTGCCCAATTTTTCTCCAACTTTAAATTCTAAATGAACTTTCCTTGGTTCTTAAGGTAAAGTAACCTTTTTAAAATAGTATATCTCTGGGCTCTTTCCATTTATCCAACTCACTACATGTATTCTCTCCATTCAATAGTACAGCCTGCCCACTCTAGCCTTGGGTACTGTATATGGACCAGCTCTTTCCTGAGAGAGTTTTCCTATGCAGTTTTTCTTTCCTGGGAAATTTTGCCCTTCATACAATACTTAAGAAACTCCTAGTCATCCTTCATGTTTCAGACTTCATATTGCTTCCATGGGAAAACTAAAGGTAGCTTTAATGATTATCTAGAATACTCAGTGCCAGTGAATCTTTTCTTTCTCCTGTGTAGCTCACATCCCAAGTGTGATAATCTGATAACTCCTTCTTTAACAGTCATATTCTTTGCTCTATTGCTAAGCTCCATGAAGAGAGGGATTACACATCTCACATGTAAGGTTCTGTCCTCAAGTCAATGAATTGGACCACATAGCAATATAGCCATTTTGTAAAATTAGATTTGGGAAAGGTTTTTTTTTTTTTAATAAAGATATCTTAAAAATAAATGTATGTAAAAAATAGCTTTTTTATTTACAATAAAAGTCATAAATATATTTGGTAAAAATAGAACATTAAATACAAATAAATTATTGCAAGTAAGAATTAACAGATAAATATTTCATAACATGTACTTTAGCCACAGTACACCAGTTACATTCTCTAGAATTCTGAAAATAGTTGGATTTAGATAGGCTTTATATTACTGACAAAAATATGTCAACTATGATTCTCATTATTTTATAGTTGAAGTAAGCAGTTTTGGAAATGACTGAACAACTAAGCATCTGAACTAGGACATTAATCACTGAGAATCAAGTTGCTTCTTGTATGCTGAGTTTTCTGATAAGCTTGTTAGCAAAGAGAAAGTGTCTCAGGATCTCCACTCTGACCACCTCCCAGGCACAGTCACTGTACTTCTTCTCTTTCAGGTAGCGCTGGATTCCCAGGAAGTATCTCTTCACAGCCAGAACGGAGCCCTCAGCGCCCAGGTCCGAGTCTTCCTCTCCCAGCTCCTCCACCAGGCAGGCTTCCAGGTCTTGCAGCTGCCTAAGGAGTACAGTGCGCAGCTGGTCTAGGAGGACCGGGTCCCAGACAGCAGAGGAGCGCTCCGTGAGGAACAGGAGGAAGGTCTGCTGTAGCATCTCCTGCAGGACGGTCATGGCCTCGGCCTTCTGCAACAGGCTGCCGTTCAGCTGCTGCTGGGGGAACCTGAAGTTGGTCCTGAACTTTAGACAGGAATGAAAAGAGATTTTCCCCATTTGGTCCAGAGCTTTGAAGGTCTCCTGTTTTCCTGTATCAAGGCTCTGTGCTAAGTCGAGGTCACAACTAGTGGAGTAGACTGGACTGGAGAGCATCACCAGCACCGTGAGTGAAAAGACAAAAAAAGCCATGAGTAAGTTCCAAAAATATGCTCTTCTGACTGAGATGAGTGATCTGAGCTTTTACTCAGATTCTCTGAAGATCATCTGCCTGTGGGCCTATTTATATAGCTAGCATAATATTTCGTTTTCTAAATATTCCCCCAAGATAACTGTACTTCCCCATTTTGGCTCTCTTTTCTCTTTAAGGAACTGGAAATTTGTTAGTGTCTACTCTTTCTGTGAAAATGAAATTATTTGTCCTAAAAAGTTAGAAGTCCAATTCAATGTGATGCTTGTCATTATTAACAAAAACCAATGTAGAATTAAAGGCAGACCTCTCAATTTTACTAGGCTTCTTTTCAAAATCTTTCTCCCTCTCTAATTTCCCCTTCTGGAACTGTTGATAAGATACCTGATCTCTGTATGCATGAATGTCACCTTATTCTCTGCTGTGAAACAGTTTGTCAAACCTGGTTTTATTTGCTCTCCTTCACTGAGAAAATTACCAGACATTTACTATGTGCCATACATTGTGCTGAACTCAGAAGTGAGTACACTGATTCTGCTTTCAAGAAAAGTTAAGTGCAACCTTATAACATGGGTTAGCTGCTTTATAACAGTCTTGTTGTCTGAATCCAGACCATGTCCCAGCTCTGTCAAACAATGTAAAGGTAACCCATTTTTTTCTTTTCTATTTTTACTTAATTTTAAAGTTATTATTATCCTTTCTGCACTAATCTTCACTTGATGAGAGTTGTCTTAGTGGTTCTTCAATCTTTTCTATTTCTACTTTTAGTCTCATTGCCAAAAAAGGAAGAAACATACAAAGGGTAAAAAGAGATAATAGATTTCCTGTATGAGTTGCAAGACATCAAAAGTTTTCTCTCTTCTAAGAGTCCTACAAATTAAAAGTAAGCTGCTATGAAAAAATATGCAGAAAACTAAGTGGAAAATAAATGCTGGAAGAGGAAAAAGTAACCTTTTTTGTATCCAAATGTCAAAAATGTCATTTTAACTAACCACATAAATCAGGAATTAAAAGTTCAGGTAAACATCAGTCTGTGGGAGATGGTCCAGAAGAAGATGAGCTGACACTTTGAGGCAGGCTGCTGCCTAACAGACTAGTTTTCAGCTCTGCAAAGTCAAAGAATTTGTTATTTTTTTGTCCATTACCCTTTTCTCACAATTCATGATATTCAAACGCCAAGGATTTAGTCTTAGCGATCCACCTTCAAAAGGGACTTGCTGACTGCGTGGCCATTTTATTAATATGTTAGCGACTAGCTGTTACCTGGAAGTTCAGAGGAGTCAGTCATTTGGACAAGGCATTCCTGGTCATGTGAACACATAATCATGTTCAGCTAAGAGATTAAATTAGGGAAAAATGTTTATTAGTGAGTTAAAAATTAAGGAACGGGAAGCAACTTATGTCACAGCAACTCCTACCCTGTTTTTGTAGTTGGATATTAGTTTGCTGCACTGTGGAAATGGCTCACTGTAGAAAAGGTTTCTGGACTGCTGCACCTTGGAAGCCCACAGAGCGGGCAGGCTCTGTGTTCCAGAACACAGCAGCACTATAACCAGCGGCACAGAGATTTGGGAGACCTCTAGGTAGCTGGAGGATTCTGCAGGACTGCCCGAAGGGGAAAGCTCAGCAAGTTTTGGATCTTTGGGTGGTGAGTGCCTTTTAAATAGTGAATATATGATCCAACAATCCCACTTCTAGGAATCTACCCAAAGGATACAAAAACACTCATTCAAATGGACACCTGCAGCAGTATTTACAGTAGCCAGGATATGGAAACAACCCAAGTGCCCCCGAACAGATGAATGGATCAGAAAGTTGTGGTATATGTACACAATGAAATATTATTCATCAATCAAAAGAGACAAACATGTCATTCGCAGTGAAATGGATGGAGCTAGAAGGAATCAAGTTAGCAGAAATAAGCCAGAAAGAAAAAGAGAAATACTGGATGATCTCACTAATATAAGGGATGTAAGGAAAACAAACAAAAAAATGGACAAGAAAATATTAAAACTGTCAATAGAACTGAAGTATAGAGCAAGAAAGGAGGAGGAGCATAAAACTGGGGAAACAATGATCAATTTAAAAAATAACTACCAAACTGAAGCACACAACTTCGGGCCTGGGGGAAAGGGGAGAATGGTGGGGAGATGGGGGAGGTGAGTCCCTGGAATTACAAAGATATGAAATTTATATATAAATTAATTTTAAAAATTTTAAATAAACTATAAATAAATAAAAAAATAGTGAATATAAGAACTTTCATATTCTGGGTTTTTCTACTTTTCCCTCTTTCTACTACCTTTCTACCTTTATTTTCAAGTCAATTTAAAATGTGCATCCATTACAAAACCAAATTCCTAGCCTATGAGAATGAGATGATTGATTATTTGATTGGAAGGGATAAATGGGGTAAAATGAGTCAGTGGTAGTAAAGAAACTTTTACTTGTGGTGGTGATCAAAATATGGAATGTACACTTGTTGAAATATGCTATGTACCTGAAATCTACATAATGCTATAAATGTTACCTCAGTAAAAGTATTTTAAAGTTTAAAAAGAAGTACATTTATTGACATGAGTGTCTAGATGGGGAAGAATAAAGCATGCAGCCAGTGCAATATCTACACAGAATTCTAACATATTTTCCATGCCATCAAGGTTGTTTTGGGAAGAAAAGCCTAGATGAAGTCAGAGAAGGAAGAGACATTCATGTCATACTGACTTTTCCAGGTCAGCAGAAATACAAAATTGTTTATAAAAGAAAAGAATTTCATTTTTCTTATTTCCCCCTTCTTTAAAAAAAATGCCAATTACATATGTACCTTAAAGATATCATCAGAGTTGGTTTTAAACTCTCTGAAGATATTGTTTACAGAACAATATGAGATGTATCTGCTAAAGGAAATTATAATGTACTGATGGTTTTTGGCACTTTGTTAGGTGCTAGTTTCCCCCGAAGGTTCAACTTTACCTGAGTGTGATGATCTCTGTTCTCTACCACACCTCCCAGAGTAAAAATTTTGCCTTGCTCATTCAACAATACAAATAACCTCATCTTTTTAGATCTCCCATGGACAAAAAACATTCTACAAATGATGTTTATCCCAAGCTTATCACAACATGTCTTCATTGAATGTGTGATATACTGATTACATTTAATAATATTAGTGACAACAATCTTTAATTATATACAGGCTCTGAGCAAAGTGTTTTACAAACATTATTTCATTTAATCTTCACAGCTTCTTATGAGATAATTACTATAATTATCTATATTTTACGAAAGAGGAAACCCAATAACTCTGAGAGGTTATTTAACTTGCTAAAAACTGTGACTTATTTACTTCTTTGACCTCCACTAACTTCCTCGTTAGACTGAAGCATCCTTCTTTAGCCACGCTCTGTATACTTGTGAGTAAGTGGTCAATCTAATCATTTAACTCTGACTGTCCTGCCAGACTGCAAGCTTTGTGAGAAAGCACACTTGACCCCTAAGTGTTTAACAAGGTGTCTGTCACAGAGAAAGCAAGCGGAGGACTCTATCCCTTTAGAAGTACAAGAAATGACTACATGTTCCAAATGGCAAGTAGACCTAGAATGTGGAGAAAATAATAGTCTTTGGAAACAAAGATAATAAGAATAAATGTAAACAGGTGTTTTAACCTCCCTGATAATTTCTGACTCTCGCTCAGACAGGAACAGACTTTGAAACTTCAAATAGAGAGTAAAGGAATGTTGTCTGGAAGGTAGGACTGGAACTTAACAAGTAAAAAGGGAGCTGTTTCTTTTCCAAGAGTATAGTCATGTCTCTTGTGTGTGCAAGTAGTGCTATTTGAAAAGAAAATGGAAATGACTAAACTGGAAATACAGGAAAAACATCATGAGACCAGAGAACCCACCTTAGTGCCTGAGGCAGCAGACTCTGATTGGGTATCCTGGAGGTAAGCCTTAGCAACTATATGACCAGGTCACCTCAATTTTCTCTTCTGGGACATGGAAATGAAATCATACCTATTTTTCCAGTTTGTACTAAAGATTGGATGATGTACTTAGCATAATGTGGGGACAAAATTGCATCTTTATATATAGCTCAGTAGTATTCCGCTGTATATATATGCATATACATATATATCTACAAATACATATATGTATATGTATATATTACTGAATATCTGTATATTCCACTGTGTATATATATATAATGAAGTAGATAGATAGATAGATAGAAGATAGATGATAGATAGATAGATAGATAGATAGATAGATAGATAGATAGATAGATAGATAGATAGATAGATAGATAGATAGATAGATAGATAGAGAAGTATACACACACACACATAGAGAGAGAGAGCACTTAGGTTGTTTCAATCTCTTGGCTATTGTAAATTGTGCTGCAATGAACTATGAGCATATATTCCTTTCAGTCCATGGTTTTGTACTTTTTGGGTATATACCTTGGAGTGGGATTGCTGTATCATATGATAAATTTATTTTCAATCATACTAGTCCACAGAGAGTGACTTTGTCTGTGTTACTACCAACAGTACACATTTCTTTTCCTCCCTGTCCTGTCACCCTTCATAAGAAACCATTTTTAAAAACAAATTTGGCTTGCACACATTTTTTGAATAAAAGTATAACTCAAAATCTGGTCCCACAAAATAATCTAAGCAAGATATCTGAATGATGGGGGAATAAGAATAGCCCAACACAGTCATAGCACAATAGGCATTTTAAAGATTAGTTGAACATGATTCTCAAGATTGAGCTTAAAAGTCAGAGGGAATCTGTGGAGAAAAGGGCAGATAGTAGGTACAATATCTGCAGAATCTTGGAAAAGACAAGAAGGGGATGTAAATATTTTTTTGACAATAGCCAATATTTTGAGAAAAAATATTTTTGTTTTTCATTCTTGTATTGTAAATATTTCAAGCACAAAGTTAGTGAGTACCATTATAATAAAAATTAACTTAATCATAATGTATGCTGTAATAATTTTTTCTAAAATGATTTTACATTTATCATTTTATTTTTGAAACTTAGATGTGACAATTAGTTGTGATAGTTCTTATTACCATTACTCTTATTCACTTAACAAATATCATTAAATTCCTACTATTACTATATATTAGGTGCATGGGAAGGCACAAAGTACAAATTTTACTTCTGCACATTTTATTTTGTAGTCTTCCAGATAGCTGGCATAAAGAGATGAAAGATGAGGTTGACAAGTAGAAAATCTGAAAAAAATCACGTGAATGAGGACACATTAGTATCTCCTTAGACTCAGGTTCCTTAATATTCATCTGAAAATGGTTTCTTATTAAAGGCATGATTTTACAGTCATGTCTTGATTTTATGGTAGAAGATATGAGGAAGAGACTACCATTTACTAGACTCAAGGGGATCTGAAAGAATCTAAAGATATGGTTGGTAACCGCTAATTCAGTTTACTGAACATGGCTGCGCTCTAAAGATGAAGGGCAATGAAGCATTCTGATTGGCCAGGAAGATATAAAATTCTTTATTCACAGATAGTAAGATCTCATTGTTGAAACATCTTTGGGGAGGCACAGGGTGGGGGAGAGTGTGCTCACTGAGATCTTTTGTTATGTAAACAAAACCACTGGAAGCTCTTGCCTGTGGACACCTTGGAGATTTCAGTGTGGCTCCTTCAGATATTTGATAGAAGAACAAATTCAGGCCAATCACATGATTAAGAGCCAGATGTCAGCAGGTTTCACCTTTCTGCCCCCCTAGTCAAGCTGGACACAGCAGTGAGACTCTCAAAGGGGTGGAAAAGGTGGGGAACCACTGCTGGACACATCAGTGAGACTCAAAGGGGTGGAAAAAGTGGGGAACCATTTAACCAAATGAATGAAAAAATTAGATTTAAACAAATACTTGTAGGCCGGGCACGGTGGCTCGTGTTTGTAAGCTTCAGCCTATGAAGCGGCCGGGGCTAGGGATCGCGGTTCGAGTCCCGCCTGGGGCCCATAGAGAGACCTAGTTCCAAAAAAATAGCTGGGAGTGGGGGTGCGCGCCTGTAATCCCATCTAGCTGGGAAGCTGAGGCTGGGGATTGCTTGAGTCTGTGGTACCCCGGGCAAGGAGAGCCTGTGGTTCCACGGGCAAAAATAGCGAGACCTAGTCTCAAAAAATAAATAAATCAATAAAATAAAATAAACAAATACTTGTGTGTGAATGTGTCCAACATTATTCACAATAACCAAAAAGTGGAACAACCCTAATGGCCATTAATAAATGGATAAACAAATTGTAGTATTTTCTTATAATGGAATATTACTCAGTCTTGAAAAGAAATAAAGTACTGACACATGCCACAATGGGAACGATTTTATACAAAGTTGTAGCAGATAGATATGAAAATAGCATGATTCCATTTACATGAAATATTCCAAGCAGGTAAATCTATAGAGATAGAAAACAGATGTGTACTACAGTCTGGGCAGGAAGTGGGAGGATGCTGGAGGGAGAATGAATGACTGCTTAACGCATATGTAGTTTCTGTGAGGGGTTTCTGTTACGGCTCAATTTTTTTATAATCACAAGAAATTCTGACTACATCATGGTGATGATTGCACAACACTGAGAAAGTACTAAATGCAACTGAATTGTATACTTTAAAATGGTTTGTGGTTTATCTGTTAGTCTAGATTATCTGTTATTTCTCTAATCACTTTCCATAATCTTCCCCAAAGATCATAAATTCCTTAAGGATATATCACATTCTTTTAACCCCTAATCTAATGCTCACCACACTGAGCATTAGATTGCTGAGTGATTAGTTCTGCCGATAGTTATCATGACTTCCCCTTTCATAATATCTCATCCCAATTTCAGGGCATTGCATGAAGGCCCTAAAGATTATTAATATAAGATTACTAATATAATATAAAAAATTAAATCCCATATGTGTTGACATAATAATTACTGTTTCATGAATACAGCAGTAATTATAGTTTTTCTTTGCTGTGTTGGTTTAGTTTTCTCCTTGGGACATAGTTTTCTCACAAACAGGAGTCTATGTTAGCCTTCCCCCTAGTTTACTGCAGGTGCTGGAGCAAGATATCTGACCTTTCTGTGCTCAATTTTTATAGCAACCTTAGGGATTTACCTCTAAAATTTATGAGATTCAGTGAGTAATGGGTGATTCCTAGCGAATAGGAATCACTTCTCAACTAGATAGTTATTACTGTTGTTGTTATTAACTGTACAGAGTAGGTACTCATTAAAAAGTGCATCTCAGGTTTGTTGTAGTATTATATATAAAGAAATTCAGATACCACTATCACATTATATACTTAAAAACAGTTAAGATAACAAATTTTAGGTATGTATATTTTTCCACAATTAATATTACAATTTTTATTTAAATTTTGCATAGATCCCTAAGAATCATATCATTCTGGGTAAGGACATAGGACTTGTTCAGAATCTGAACATTGTTATTTAAGTTTTAAGTTTTTGGTTTTAACTGATCAGCTGTATGACCTTGAGAAATGTACTTAACCTTTTGAGTGAACTTTATTTTCTTGGCTGTAAAATAGAAATAATAACACTCCTTTTGGAGGACTGTTCAATCAATGAAATGAGATAATGTATGCACTATAGAATAACTCGTGACCCTCCAAATGGGTTGTTCTTCTCATTATTAGAATGAGAAGAATGAGAACTGACAAATGTTTCTATTTGTCAGTCAGGGTATCTTGAAGAGTAATGTCAGTCCTGTCTGGTAGTGAGAAAGATGTAGTTAACTAGGAAAGTTATATCATCACAGAAAATGCAGGAAAATGTCTGGACTTCTGGAAACTTCTCAGATTGTATGTAGTCATTCTCTCCTTGCTCTAACTTATTGTTTTCTTCCAGACAACAGGTATTAGGTATTGTTTTATGTTGCTAGTAATACTTCGCTTTAAAAATTGACATCATAAGGAGAAAAATATTCAAGTATTCTCGGTCCTTCCCTTGTGTTCTGTCAAAGGAACAATCTTTTTGTGTTGGTCCATTGGGGTTAAGGAAGATAAAATTACTCAAAGAAAAAGAAGTCTTGATCAATTTCCCAGCAGGAGATAAGAAGAGCAAGGGTTTGCAAAGAGATGGATAAGAGATGTGTGGGTAAATAGCTGTTGTGATAAGTGTGATTTTAAGTAACTAAAGAGGATGTCTTTCATTTATTTATAAACATACATATGAATATATTGTCATTGTTAAACTTTCAAACAATTCATGCAAATAAAAGGCCACTCTGACTCCTTAGAGGATCTAGTTCAATCCACAGTACAAATACAAAAAAATGCTCCTTTTGAGCATTTTATTATGTTTTAGTAAATCTAAATACAAGAAATGTTTAGTTTTTATTAAATATTATTCTGTATCTAGCATTCACCTTTTTTTTACTTAATAATAGATCTCTGAGATTTTTTCTCTACTAGAACATAAAAATCTACTGCATTCTTTTACATTTTATATGAAAGCTTAACATGCATTCTATATTAAAGTATAATGCAATGCATTGCTAACTTCAACAAGATTTCCAGATGGAATGTGACAAGCTGTCATTAAATATACCAAGAAGAAACAATTTACAAGAAAACCTGAGAAAGTAAGAAATGTATAAGTGAACTTGACTTGTCTAATACCAAATTATCCCTAAGGCTATGGAAATTGAAACCAAGTATTATTATTATAAAAATAGACAGAAAGCAGAATAGAGACAAATGATAAAACAATTTTATTGTGGACTTTTGTATGTAATAAAAGAGGTGTTTTATTTTTATTTATTATTATTTTTAAATTGATAGCATATATATTTTTTATATTGTTGTATACCCAAGGTTCTCCTACCACCTTGTTACTCATGAACCATCCTCTTACTCTTTTGTGCGTATCCTTTCCCTGACTTTACCTCTCCCCACTGACCTGACTTTATACTTCAGTAAAAAAAAGAGGTATTTTAAACCAGTGGCACATCAGTGGGTAAAGGCGATCAGCAAGTCATTTTAAAAATTTCAATATCTAGGCCAGGCACAGTGGCATGTGCCTATAAGCGACAGCTTATGGAGTTGCCATGGGGTCTGGAGACTGCGGTTCTAGTCCCGCCCAGGGCAACACAGCGAGACCTAGTCCCAACAAATAGCTGGGCGTGGTGGCACATGCCTGTAATCCTAACTACCTGGGAAGCTGAGGCTGGGGATTGCTTGAGTTCATGGTACCAGGGGCAACGTGAGCCTGCGGTCCCACTGGCAAAGGGGCAAAAATAGCGAGATCTAGTTTCAAAAAAAAAAAAATTCAAAATCTCTTTATCTTATTTATACAGGTTCTCCTGGCCACTTTAGGCCCAAGTCAACAATCAAAACTGGGGAGAGAGTGATCAAAACAAGCTAAAATAGTCACATGATGCAATTCTGAACAATGAGATGTGTGAGAAGTCTGCTGGGGGTATCTAGAAAGAGTTTCAGTGCTTATCCTTTTTTCCTGACTAAGGAAACTCTTATAAGGGTCTGATGATTGGGGTTGGTGTAACTGTCTTCTGACCAAGAGTAAAAGACCCAGAAAATCACAGGCATACAAGTACAACACACTCACAACTGTGAGCTGCTGAGCTAATGCTACAAACATCACCCCATTAGTTGTCACACCGCGAACCATCACCTGTCGTCATTACCTAGCCTCTATTCAACTGAGTTGTCTGTTAAAACAGAAAGCATTCCCAACAGATGTGACATCATTGATCAAATTTAAGTTCTTTCTTTAATAATCTAAGGTACAACTTTATAATCCATGCAGGGATTTGGGTCACCTATTAAGATGAGTGGCAGGTGACATGGTGGTGGTAGTAGAATCTCTGCATATATGATGATATAAAAAGAAATATAGAATTAATTTAAGAAGTGTTTTTTCTCTTGGTTATGTACTAACATAATGAATTACATAAAATTATTATTAATGTCTTGAATAAACTTCAGTTGCTTATTTACAATGCACCTTTGGGTTTGATTTGCTAATATTTAACATGATATTGCTATCTTCATGTTTTAAGTAAGAATATCCTATAAAATTTCTCTACTGATTTTAATAACCAAGTTATACAAGTTTCATAAAATGAATTGATTAGCTTCCCATCCTTTTCCACACCAAGTTAAAGGAGGAACTGAATATGCCTTTCTGAACAGTTTCATGATAGAGTTTCCCACTTTGTGGGAATGCAGACTGCCCAACCACAATCGAAAACTGTGTGAATGACCCTCAAATTATGAAAATGGAACTACCATTCCATCCAGCAATTCCACTTCTAGGAATCTACCCAAAGGATACCAAAATACTAATTCAAAATGAAACTTGTACTCTTATGCTTATTGCAGCACTATTACAATAGTCAGGATATGAAAACAACCCAAAAGCCCCCAAAGAGACAAATGGATCAAAAAGTTGTGGTATATTTACACAACAGATTATTATTCAGCAATCAAAAAAGGTAAATATGATGCATTTGTGTAACATGGATGGATCTAGAAGAAATCATACTAGCAGAAATAAACCACTAGGAAAAAGATAAATACAGGATAGTCTCACTTAATATGTGGGCTACAGGAAAGACAAGAAGATAAGAAAAAGTTAAAACTAACAAACTGACAATAGAACTAAAACAGTAAGGGGGGGAGGGGGGAAAGATGAAATTAAGGGAGGAATGAGTTCTCGTGTGATATGGTGGTGGGAGAATTTGAAGTACACAATGATGTAATATACATATGTAAACAGTTAAAAGGACAAAACAAAACAAAAAAAGAATTTCCCACTTTGCTGCCTCTTCAAGGCTCTTCTGTGAAGACATATTGTACTTTAAAGACTTTTGATCATAGATTTCTCTTTCTTTTGTATATAATAGCATGCTGAAGAGTCTAAGTAGTCAGAAAACTCTTGACTTGTCTAAAATAATAAAGTTTATCAGTACAAATTATATTCTATTTTGCGTTTTATTTTTGTTTCTTGTTCACATTTAGCAATGTGCTCAGCATGGACATATATCAGGTATTTGGCTATCTTGTCAAGAAAATTTACTAAACAAAGTCTCAACACATTGTGTCAACAAAACCCCTTACTATTTTGACAGAAATTCTTCAAAGACTTTATGTTTAGCATAACATTTATTCAGGAAATAATACTTAAGCGTCTACTGTGGACTGAAGACCATGGGGAGATACAAAGTTCATACTAAAAAGTCTACTCTTCCGGAAGATAGAAAAAATAAACCAGCAACTACAGAACAATAAGTGAATGGAAATGCTGGGTCACAAAAAATCACAAGCACGAGGATGAGGGTGGGGGTGCACTGAGCTCAGCCAAAACACCAGGCCAGAAGGGAATCCCAGCCTCATTCTTCAAATTCAGTTTGACAGCTTGCTCTTAGTTTCCTTTTCATTTGTTGCATCATTTTTTTTCTGTCCCCCAGTTCACTACACAAGTCCCTAACGATGAAATTAAAACTCAATTTAGTTGCAAGTTTTAACTATGTGGAAGGTTTTGGTTTGGTGGTTTCACATTTTAAGAGCCTAGAAACTGTCTCAGAGACAGGAAACTCACAGAAAAAAGACTGTAAGACTTCCTCACATGTTAAATGAAAGAACAAGACCGAGCCAATGCTAACTGAGCAGCCACTTAGCATGTGTTGCATACTGAATTCTCCTCTCAATCCACACCTGCCACAATCCAGGCCTGAGGGTCATATGAGAATAAATAAGCCTAGTGCAGAGAACCACCTGGTTTCAGAAGAGAGAAGTAAAATCCAGGTCTGCTACAGACTGGCATCTGTTCTAAAAGAAGAGGTCAATCTGAAATCTTTAGCAGCAGTGGGAGTTCTGACAGCAAAGTATGGGGGACTTGGACAGAGACAGGCTTTGTGTGTCCTTGGGGCCTCAATCTGTGGAAGGCAGGGGACGTATATGTAGGACCCCCTGACTGTTCAATTGTAGGAGGAATGCAGTTCACAATTACATCATCTGTACCTGAGGAAAAATATATCTGAGACAATCAGCAAGAGATTTGAGCAGGTCCCTCACAAAGAAAATATCCAAACAGACAAAATGAAAAACATGAAAGTTGCTGAACCTTGTTGAAACCAAGGAATACAAATTAAAGTTATGAAATATCACCATATAGCACTAGAACAGTTACAAAAAGACTGGCCCTATCCAGTGTAGGCAAGAGTGTGATAGAAATATTAACTCCCATATACTGATAATGAGAATTTAATCAAACAGATATTTGGGAAATATTTGATGTTATTAAACCTGAACCTATGGATATTCTATTCCTAGGTACTTTATCCTAGGCCTATATCCAGCAGAGATTCTGTAGAAATGTGCATAATAAGGTCTTCATGGTAGACTTAACCAGTAAGAAAAAACTGCTCATCAGCAGTGGCAAGAAAACATTGTGACATTTCTAAATGGATAGGCCACACACATACAAATTAATGAGTTAAGTTTACACACACAACATACATTAATCTAATACCATTGAGCAGAAGGGACCATTCATTCAAACTTCAAAAACAAGTAGAATGTAAGGTTTTAAAAAAAAATCATGATTTTGCAGGAGGAGAAAGGTAATAATTATTGGGAGGGGATAGTTTTCTGTTCTGTTGGTAATATGCCTTTAATTTGTGGTCACAAAGCATACGTAAGTTTTTATTTTATAATTGTTGAGCTATATACTTAAAACTTGTGTATGATTTTCTATGTGTATTATATAATTTTTTTCAAATGGGGCAGTAGGG
>PVHY01028774.1:0-14907 GCA_004024945.1 Uropsilus gracilis | reverse complement strand
CTTGGCACTTGGAGGGTGAGCTCCGGCTGGTGTTGCCTCTGACCTTGGCCACTCGACTGGCAGTCAAAGAGGGAATTGTTGGGAGGCCGCAGATGGGTCCTCCCTGCCAGCGGTGGGGCTGCCTGGCCCCTTTGTCTCCCCGCGGGTGGCGGGCAGTGTTGGGGAAGTCCTGGGCTGCACGTCTGTGTGAGCAGCCCCCCGAGTTGGGAGTTCGGCTGCCGGGGTCGGGCCCGGGCCTCCCGTCCAGCTGCAGACCCCAATGGCAGCAAAGGAGGCTCTGTTTTGTGACCCTGGTGCCACCGGCCGCCAGGCTATTTTCATGCCGGGGTGAGCACCCTCCTGGCTAAATCGGAATTCCTTCTCAATCCGCGCCGATTTTGCTTTTTAAAAATAAACCACTGGGAATACGCGTCCCAGAGCAGAAAGAGGGGCCAGCCCTCCATGAACGCTGTCCAGTTTCCTGCAGCTGGAACAGCGATTCGAAGGGCCACAGTGAGTCCCCAAAGACAGCCCACTTCTGAGTGACCCTTCTTTACGGTTGTCCCCAGCTAGGGCCCCATTGTTTTGGTTCTTTGGAGCCTGGCTCCTTTCCCCTTTCTATCTTGGAGCAGCTGATTGAGGGCAAGCCTTGCACCTGGGCTCTGGGCGAGACCAGGGCATCGGAGAAACCGCAAGGTGGTTCCGAGTGTAGGGCCAAGGGACTGGGCCCATCCTCTGTGGTCAGCGGAGCAGGGGCCCGTGTCCTGGCCTGGGCAGCCAGACAGGCCAGCTGCGTTTCAGGAGGACACCCTGGTGACAGTGTTCCCATTGGACAGGGCCATGGAGAGGAGGCGGAAAGCATTTGAAGATCCAGACAGGAAGCTTTTGCAATTCGAGATGAAAAATGAAAGAAGACAGAATAGAGGGTGTCGAAATCTTGAGTGGACGGAAGGGACAGAAGTAACTGACCCCATCCTGCTGTCTGAATACAGGTGTTCTGACTGCCGACTAGGATCAGGCAGGTTGGGCATGTGGTTGCCCCAAACCAGGCTTGGGGAGGCAGCTAGAAGAGCCCAGTGGGCAGGATCTGTGTGGGGAGTTGATGTAGAGGAACCTGGAGGTCATCTAGGTGGTGATGGCCAGCAGAACGTCCCAAAACCGCTGGAAGCACTCAAAAAGTACTTGATGAATGACTAGATAAATGGTGAGTCTGAAGCTCAGGAAACAGACTCTTAATGCAGTTTTTCGATTATTTATTTCAAGCTGAGTGCATGGCTACGTGTGTGTGTGTGTGTGTGTGTGTGTGTGTGTGTGTAAGAGCATCCTGCTTGCCTGTTTTTATGCGACGTGACCATAGAGTTTTCTGTTGAAATTGGCGGGGCCATCGATCAGGTTGAGAAGACTCATGGACACCGACGGTGGCTGTGATGGCCGCACCAGGCTCCCTGGGGGGAGACCACTGCTCTCGGAAAGGAGCTCGGTTTATGGTATGCAGCCCAGGCCGACGCTATCCATCATTGGAACTATCAGCACATGATTGGATGCCAAGGCAGGGCTTCCTGCTCCTGAAATGGGCTCTGAAGGAATCCCCCAACTTCTTAGTTCCTTCTCTCAGGCCAGGAAAGGGACACTTGTCTGCTGGCAGAGGTACAGTGTGCAGAGCCCCAAAATCTGCCTCTGAGCATCTTCTTTGATCACCTAGCCCCCCCCCCCCCGTTTAAAGAACAGTCTCCCAACCAGCCAGTCCTTCATCCATGTGTCTGTAAAATTCTTAGAATCTGCAACATTTATTTTGAGATTTTTTTTTTAAATACAAATTAAGGTGGCGTTCATGACATGTAATGTAAAATCAGCCACATTCAGATAACAGTTAGGCAACCCTTGTATGGCCGCCACTCTGCTCACTCTGAAAGGCCCATTAGCCCTCATTCCCACTCCCCTCCCAGCCCTTGACAACCACTAATCTGCTTACTGTCTCCATGGATGTATCTATTCTGGATGTTGCCTGTGAATGGAATCACCCACTGTGAGGCCTTTTGTGTCTGGCTTCTTGCATTTAACATAATGTTTTGGAGGCTTATCCACGTCTGGCCTGCATGTCAGTAAGAATTCACTCCCATTTTGCGGGACTGTTCAAACCACAGAATTAGCCAGTGTCCCAGGCCCAGCACCCTGGGTTTTGGCAGCTCCCCATTCTCCTCCTGCCGCAAAACCCTTCAGTAGGACAAAACCCATACCTGCAGCTTCTAGCCTTCCTAGCCCTTCCCAACTCTCTCATCACCTAACCCTCCCCTTCCTGTGTGCCAAGCTGTAGCCACACCCCGCTTCCTACTGTTTGCCAAACAAGTTTTTCCTTTGGGCCCTTCCCACACTGGATTTCTTTCTGTCTCCTCTGCCCTGCAACTCAAGACTCATCTTTGCAGAATAGGTAGTTGTCCCATAGAGAGTCAGTACCCCTCCTGAAGCCTCATCCTGTATGAATATCCATGTCCCCCATTCTCCATGAACTTGAATGCAGAGCACAGGACACTGCCTGTGAATGTTTGTTGAGTGAATAAATGATCCAATGAATAAACAAAATGGCATTCTCACTCTCAGACGTCATGGCATTCTCTTGCCAGCTTCTGTGATTTGTCATGTCATTTTTCATGTTTCTTGAAATGACCCAGTCTTTGTCTTCCTCTTTACTTGCCTTGGAGGAGCAGATTATTTATTTTTTTAAGAGCAGTTTTAGGTTTACAGCAAAAGCAAGGGGAAGCTACAGAGATTTCCCATATACTACCAGACTCCACATGTGCACAGACTTCCCCATTATCAACACTCCCCACCAGAAGCATGTATATATTACAATTGATTAACCTACACTGACACATCCTAAGCATCCAAAGCCAACAGTTTCCATTATGGTTCACAAATGTATAATGACAGACACCATCATTATGGCAGAATATTTTCACTCCCTTAAAATCCCCTGTGCTTTGCTTGTTGACCTCTTCCCTCTCTTAAACCCTGCTAACCACTGATCTTTTCACTATCTCCATAACTGAGTTTTTCTAGCGTGTGATTGGGCTGGAATCACAAAGTATGTAGCCTTTTTTGATTGGCTTCTTTCAGTTGGTGATAAGTACTTAAGATTCCTTTGAGTCTTTTACAGCTTGATGGTTTGGTTCTTTTTTAGTGCTGCGTAATATTTCATCACCCAGATGTATACTATCTATCCGTTCACTTTAGTGGAGGACATCTTGGTTGCTTCTAAGCTTTAGTAGTTATGAACAAAGCTGCTGCAAACATCCATGGGCAGGCTTTGTTGTGGATGTAATTTTCTAGGAGCTGATTTTTAATGATCCTCGAGTTTCCCCTTCTGGGTGGTGAATGAGTGCTTGAATGAACCAGACAGCTTCCCCAGCAGCCTAGTGGTGCTGGGAAATTATGAGAGATCACCCAGGCTGTGTATCAGCAGCTATGTGTAAGAACACCTTGTCACCTGTCTCAGAACCCTGTCTGGAAGCCTGCCTCCCTGGTCGAGACCTGAGCTGAGAACAATCTGGGATCTCCACTTGTTAGTTGAAAGGCAGGGTTCTGACTGCCAGAATACTCTCTGTTCCCCTAGAACAATTGTGTATATTTGTCTTAAATTATACTGTGCTTGCCTGAAAGAGGATCATGGTTTCCAGAGCCAAGACCCCTGTGAAGTGAGGCAATCAGGCACTTTTCTTGCCAGGCAGAGTCTACACATCCATCTTGCAGGATTGAGCCCTCCCCTGCCTCTCTTCACTGTCCCCCACTCATGGATTAAAACCTCTCTCAAATTTTTCATAGACCTGGCCATTGTGGTGGCCTGTAAGATAGAAGGTGTCTGTATCAGTCTTGACCCTGGCAATGAGGGACTTGTCAGACTGTGCCATCGTGTCTCCACCCACTGGTCTCATTTTGGACCAGGACGTGGGGGGTTTACCCTTGGGAGGCCACGAGCTGGGTGCCCCATGTCTGCTTCTCCAGTGTTAGCAGTGTGTTAAATAGAGAATAATGTGAAATCTTCTGCCCATGTCCAAACCCAAAACGCTCTTATCTGCTTTATTTATTTCCCCTGAACGCATCACTCACGTCCTGTGTATTTTGCTTATTTACCTTGTTTCCTGTCTGTCTTTCCCGCAACATGGGGAATTCATGAGAACACGGATGTCATTGATCCAGAGCATACAGAAGGTCCTCTGTGCTGCCTGCCCTGATGTTGTGGAATTCCTACTGTGTGCAGGGCACTTTGCAGACTGAACTTATGGGCAGGGATGGGTCTCCGCATGCCCACACCCCAGCTGGGCAAATGCCTGGCACACAGGGGCTCTCCCTGGTCAATGATTCAGACATGGCCCAGAAGGTGCAGAGTAGCTGAGTTCCTGTAGCTGATGCACCGGTGTGCATCCACCGGCGACCAGAGGAATATCCTCTTTGTAAAGGCATCTTTGTGTGAAGCGCACCCAACGCCCACGGAAAAGCTCACGAATCCTACCTGCCCCCGCTGAACACGTCCTGGTAACTGGCATCCACATACAGATGCAGCACACAACCACCCTGGACCCTCCCTGGTCTGCTCCCTGTCCCCCACAGGCCACCACTGCCCCAACCTTTGCGTGTGTTTGTGCCTCATGTGAACGACTTGCGTGGTGCAGGCTTTTGTCTTTGAAATTCCTGGCAGTGCTGCTGGAATTAGAGCGGGTCCACTCTCACCACTGTGTGGGTTCCCAGCGGGTAAGAACTCCAGGATCGCCTTGCGCCGTCTACCACCTGTTGACCACTCTGGGATCAACCTCGAGACTTGTCTCGGTGACCAGGTGCACACACTCATGGGGACACGAGAGCCTGGATATCACAGATGTGGAGGATGGGGTGAGGTCCGCTCAAGCAGATGCTGCCAAGTGCTTTCCCAAGAGCTGTTCTGAGTCATCCTCCCCTGAGCAGGGCTTGGGCCTGCTGGCTTCCACATTCTGGCCATCTCTGGTCACCATGGTTTCTCCCCCAGGATTTTTTTTCATAGTAAAATATGCATAAGATAAACCTACCCTTTTAGCCTTTTTAAAAAATGCACACTTTGGCGACATGAAGTCCATTCACGCCATGACTTGAGGAAACTGTCTTTCATGCCGGCTGTGCGACGTGTCTATGTTCCCTCTAGAGCCCCATTTTCCCTGCATGGTCATCAGCACTTGTTCCTTTGTGGATCCTGCTTTGGTCCTGATACGGGCCCTGATAATGTTCGTGAGGTGTGGATAGTATCTTTTCCTTTGCGCCCATTCTTTGGTGTGGCGATTACTTTGTGGCTGGCGTTCTCACCCAGAGGAATGAACTTTTAGTGGACATGTGTGGACATTGCCTTGGAGATTAGTTGTTACATTCAGGGATTCTGTCAGTGTGTCTTCTGATTATGGTGCCGCCACCGGTGCACACTAGGTGCTCTGTGCATGCATTTTTTTGTGTGTTGAATTAAGTTACGAGTGAGAGAACAGAGGTGCAGAAAGGAGAGGACAGGGCAGAGACACTTTTAGATAGTGGCAACTGAAGAACTGAACCTGCTTTCATAGGTGGCTGACCACTGGTCTGGGGCCTCAAGGATAATTTTCTTTGCCGGAAAAAGACCTGCTGGCCGGCATGGTGGCTCATGCCTGTAGGTAGCAGCCTAGGAAGCCATGGTCGGGGCCAGGGATCGTGGTTCGAGTCCTGCTGGGGGCACGAAGCGAGACTTAGTCCCCCAAAAAAGAGCTGAGCATGGTGGTGCGTACCTGTAATCTCAGCTACTTGGGAAGCTGAGGCTGGGGATTGCTTGAGTCTGTGGTACCCTGGGCAACGTAAGCCTGCAGTCTCACGGGCAAAAATAGCGAGACCTAGTCTAAGAAAAGAAAAGAAGAGAAGAGAAGGGGAGGGGAGGAGAGGGGAGGGGAGGGGAGGGGAGGAGAGGACCTGTTCACCCCCCCTCCAGTTCCTGTGCCTCTATCCCCTCCCAGCCCACATTCTGTGTCTGTAGAGATGGCTGCAACCTGAGAAACATCCAGGGCAGAAACAGCTGCTGGCCATCACCTCATGTGGGTCCTCCCAGGACCATTGGGGACAACAGAGGCCATGTTACACTGACCACACTAGCTGTGTCCAGCACAATGGGATGAGGGCAGGGCGGCACCTTCTGGAAGGAATGGAGCAACAGGGACAGGACTCCAGTCCTAGGCAGGCCTTCGCCTGTACCCCCGGCCCTGCCCCAACACAGGGCGCTGCCTGCAGCTGTTTTCAGTGTGTGTCCTTTTTGTTCTAGAACTTTGTTTCCCCTTTCACTTGTTTCTGCAGTGAAGACGCCCTTGGGTGATCTCAGCAGATTCCCGAGTGGGCTCTGGGCTGGGCTGCCCAATCAGCGCCCAAGGCTGGCGTCCAGAACAGGAAAACCCAGAGACGCCCTGTGCTTTTCCATCCCCAAGGGCCTCCTTCACTTTCTTCCTTCTTCCTCCCTTCTCTGCCAGTGGCCATGGCGGCTGCCAGCGTCTTTATGGTCGCCATGCCAAGGCTGACCTGTAACCACGGAGATGGACGAGGCCAGAGCGGAGCCTTGGCTCACCGCCTCTTTGTAGGGGACGGCCCGCAACGCCTCGCTGACTAATCTGTAGCCGGGGAAGAGCGGCACCACCCTCCGCAGGGCCTTCCAGTGAGGACGAAGGCACTGCAAAGCCTTCCCCATGTTCATTCAGCCACATGGTCCCTCCATCCCACCTCCCTCGCTGTGTCATGGAGGGTGGGGCACGCTCCAGATGCTGAGGTCATCCTTGAGTGACAGACCCAGCAAGACCATTTCCTTCCATGACAGCATGTGTGATGATCGGTTGGCAACTGCCGGGGTCTCCTGTGATCTCTCAGAGGAGGTGCTGAGTCCTGTGGGGTGAGGACGGGTGAGGGTGGGCACCCCAGGCTGGATGCTGAGGCACTGGTGCCTAGGAGTGTCTCAGGGAGCAGTTATTCTGAAACCTTGGTCTGCTCGGTCCCTTGTGGCCCAGCTCCTGCTCAGAAGGGGCTGCTGTGGACTCACGAGGGGCAGCCCTACCCTAGGGGGTTCAGGGGTGCCTGCATGGCTTTGCCCCTCCCAGCTGGGTGGCCCCGGGAGTTACCGAATCTGAACCTGTTTCCTTGTGTGTGTTGGGCCAAGACATCATTCTTGTCCTTTTCCTCCCTCCATCTCTCCCCCTGGTATTTGCTAGATGTCTGTGTTGAAGGAGGGCATGGTCTCCAGCTGTCTTTACAATGTCAGAGTTTCTCTGAACAAGACTGTCACGCTGGCTTGTTCCCACGGTGTCAGGATAACTCAAGAATCTGTGGACCTTGGATGGCTGGGGGTTGTGCCCTGTGCTCCATAGACCCAGCTGGGGCCCCTTCACGGCCAGCTTTGTCCAGCCGCTCCCACGAGGGTTCTGAACCCGGCTCCCTACACATCCCTTCCCTGCTGGGAGTGCCTGATGCACCCCATCTTACCTGAAGACCAGCTCACAGATCACTTCTAGGTAACCTGGACCTGCGTTCCAGAATATTCCTCCCTCACCCTCTAGAGCCTATACCTCTTAATTATGATGCTCTTGCTACCTTTTTTTTGTTTTTATTTTTTGCTTTTTAAAACTAGTTCTCGCTATTTTTTGCCCGTGGAACGGCAGACTCATGTTACCCGTGGTACCACGGATTCAAGCAATCCCCAGCCTCAACTTCCCAGGTAGCTGGGATTACAGGTGTGCCCCACCATGTCCAGCCATTTTTTGGAACAAGGTCTCCCTGTGTTGCCCTGGGCAGAATTCGAACTGCAATCCCCAGACCCCACCGTGACTCCATAAGCTGTTGCTTACAAGCACACGCCACTGGCCTGGCTCTTGCTACCTTTTGTACCCCTGTGCTCCTCCTGCTCCCATCCAGATGCCTGTGTCTGGATGTGCCTGTCGCATATCCTGGTCATCTTGGCTCCCCAAGCCAGTATCTGCCTGAGCAGCTTGGGGGATATGATGTAGTGGATAAGACCTGGCTTCTCAGTCTCAGACAAGGCCTCTCACTGACCAGCTGTGACCTGGAGCCCCTGATTTAGCCTCTCTGAGCCTCCCTTTCTTTCTCTACCACATGGGGGTCCTGGCAGAAGCCACTTCTCAGGGTGCTTTTGAGATGTCAGCGGGCCCGTGGCCAAGGGCCGGCCCGATTGTGTGGGCTGCTGTGGTCCTTAAAAATGTCACTGACTAGCTTGGAGACATGCCGGCTGTGGGTGACGGTCCTCAAGAGCCTTGGTCAACAGCTGTGGTGGCGCAGATGCCAAACCCCACACCCTGGGGACCCGAATTTCTGTCGTCGTCTCATGCCGGCAATGGTGACTGGGGTCGCAAGGGCCTAATCGTGAAAATATCAGTCCTTGGCTCTATTATTAAACCTCTTGAGCCATTTGGCCATAAAAGGGGGCAGCTGCCATGGTCAGACTCTTGATTAATGAGCCAGAATGTGCCTCCCGACCGTCTCCACAGAGCGCTGACGGGGAGAGCAGCCTTGGCTCTCTCCAGCTCTGGGAGGGCCCCCCTCCCCGACAGTCCCACAGCCCAGGCAGACCCTCCCCTGGACAGTGGGGTGAACCAGGAGCTTAAGTAGGGAATCAGAGGAGGTATTCTGAGGGAGCAGGTGTCTGACTGCTTCTGGGATGCCTTCTGGGTATAACTGTGGGGTCTTGCTGGTCCTTGGTCTTCCAGAGCAAGCTCATCGCCCCCATCCCAGGTCAAATCCAAGTTGTTCGATCTGGTGGTATCAGGACTGGCCCGGTGCTGATGCTGTTCTCCCCTCAGCGCTCTCCACAGACACCCTCGGGACAGATGTGTTACCATCTTCAGGTGTTAGGATGTTATTCTTGGACCTTAGATTCCTATGGAAAGGTTATTTTTCGAAGAACTGTCCCGTTACCCAAGCCACTACACATGCCACCATCCTACCAGCAACGTCTGACTGTCCCTGTTCCTCCAACGTCTTCACCAGCCCTTGATACATGTTTTCCCCCCCCAGTCGCTGGTTTCATTGTGTTCTAAGGGGTTTGAATGTGACCTCACATTCACAAAGCAGATGAAGACTTGGAGAGGCCTTAAGGCCACACAGCCAGCAAAGTGGTAGCACCTGGAGTCAACCATAAAACTTGTGATTTTTTTCCAAAAAATCTTTTTTATCAAAACATAACCAATGCTCAGCAAAGCACACAGGTCACGCCCCACCTGGTGCATTTTGACATCACACACTGTCACCACCAGCCAGCATCAACCTAAAATAGCACAGACTTCCAGGAGCTTGCACTTGCTCCTTTCCAGCCCTGCTGTCAGGCAGTAGCACCACACAGGGACAGAGCCTGGGCTTGAAGTCTCTGGCTCACGAGACCTGGACATGAAGTCGGAAGGCCCTTGTTCAGCCAGCTTTATCCTTAACAACCCTGTGTGCCTGGACAGGGGTTGAGGACAGTCCCTGCCTTCAAGGAGGGGTTTGGGCTCCAGGAGGCTCAAGTAGGCAGGACCAGTGGACAAAAATGTGTGAGAGAGTGGAGGGAGCCAGCAGGGGGCGCTCCCAGCCCAGATGGTGCTGACCAGAGGGGTGGGGGTGGGGCAGGGGAAAGGCCTTGGAGGGCTCCATACACTCTTAGCTCTCCAGGCTGTGCCATGCCCCAAAGACCCAGATCTTTGCTCCCATTTTCCTAGGTCTTCTGTCTTTTCCCCAACCTGTCAGCTTCATGGTTGTGGGACCCCATGTCCTGGCACAGGATCACACGTCACATGTACTACTCGCCACAGTTCATGTGTCAGTCACTCACAGGTGGCACCTGCCTTGGGCAGTGCAGATCCAGATCATGTCCACCATCATAGAAAGGTCTACTGGGCACAGCTGGCCTAGAGTCATGTGGGCCACCGTTACCATCATAACACACAGGAGACAGGGATTTTTGTCATCTGAGATGATCTCGCTAGAAATTTTACTTTCCACATGATCCTCGTGTGCTTGCTTCTGGGTCCAGGAGCTCCAGCAGAACAGCAGGGCATGGGGGAGGTTTGCAGGCAGCAGGGCAGTTCCCCGGGTGGAATTCTCTCTTGCCACAGGCAGCAACAGGAAGTGGCCATTTAGCATGAGCAGAAGGATTGGAGAAGCTTCCAGATGGACAGATGACTGCCCAGACTCCACCCCTGAGGCCGGGGGTATGCCGATGGAGCTGGGCGCCTGGGTCTCTGCAGTGGGTGGTGGTGATAACCATGGCCCCGGGGCCGCAAGAAGTTTGTGTTTCAGAAACAAGGGGGCAGGGCGAGTGTGGGGTACCTCAGGAGATCGCCTCTGGGACCTTGGCCCAGAATGACCTGTCAAGGAGCCTGGCACCTGCCTTTGCTGCCTGACTTCCCTTTGTGGGATTAGAGACCATCAACATATTTTGACAACCAAATGAGCATTCCGTGGAGTCCGCCCTCCAGGCCAGGGAGACCTGTGTGTAGATGGCTGGGTGGCTGGCCAGGGGCCCAGGTGGATGGTGACTCCCAGTGCCGGCCCCTTCCTGCACAGTGCAGCACATCTGTGCCATGTGTGAACACACAGGTGAGGTGTGAGCACACGTGGGCATTTGGCACTGACTAGGAAGCGCCATTGTGGGGTTGAGATCAAATCCTAGGTGTCTCAAGATCTCCGTGGGTCATCGGGGCTCCACGTCTTGGATTCTTCCGTACAGTGTGGCTAAACAGGGATATGTGCAGCTCCCCCCTCTGGCTCTGTGTTCAGCTCAACTGTCTCCTGGTCAGCCTAGGGCCTGAGCCTCTGTGCGGCCAGGACCTGGTGAGGATTGTGTTTGCAAAGGCTGTGACGTTCCACACCCCTGAAAAACTGTAGCGTGTCAGTCGGTCACAGTAGCCAGAGTTGACACCAGCCAGAGGTCCATCAGCTGATGAATGGGCACAAGACGTGGTGTGTCCACTTGATGAATCACTGCTCCAGCGTGCGAGGAGGTGCTGTTGCTTCCTGCAGTGTGGACAGGAGTCCACTCATGCAGTGTCCAGAAGACACAGACCCAGGGACACCAGCAGATGAGGGCAGGTCCCAGGATGGGGGGGTGGGAGCCAAGGGGAATGGGTGGCTCTTCGTGGGGCGATGAGAAGATAGTGGATTGGAGGTGGCTGCCCAGCTGGCTCGCTGAATGGCACTCTGCTGTACGTTTTGAAGACGGTGAACGTCTAGTTTTGTCATGAATTTGGCTCCATTTTTTGAGGAAAAGCTATAGGGGAGCTGAGGGCTGTCACTCCTGCTGTTGACGGTCTGAGGTGGGATGGAAAGGGGTCCCTGTCCTCTAACTTGGTGGCCCTCCTTTGAGACCTGGGTTTGTGGGGATGTGGGTGTGGGGAGGATTCTGTCCTTCCTGCTGCCAGTGGTGAGATGGAATTGGCAACTTGGGGTCCTCTTTGTGATGACCCAGGCAACATCCCCACGTGGGGAAAGGAGACATGTTCTCAGGGTGGGGCACCAGCAGGCCCCCCAAGCCAAAACCTTTGCCCCTGTGTTGTCCGTCCCCACCCCCGATAAACAGCCTGCTGTTCTCAACCCTGGCCCTGACTAGGAGAGGTTACTCAGCCTCCCCCTCTTCCTCCAGACTGGGAGCACTCCTGGGGCTGTCTCTGTGCTGGGGTCTTGAGCCACCTGTCACACCCCCCTCCCCACGAACAGCACCAGGCATCTTCCTAGCATGTTCCTTGAGTCAGCCTGGAGCTCATCTTGGGGGCCTCAGACGTCAAAATTCAGATTCGCATTTAGAGCGATCGCCATGGAAACTGACAGCAGGTTTGGGCAGCAGGGAGCTGGCTACCCAGGAAGACAGAGGAAGGTGAAGACTGGGGACCTTGGCCCAACTTCCCCAGAGCCAGAGCCCCCATTGCAGACTTCTGCAGCCCCTCTATCCTTGGGTGCACTCGTCTCATGGGCTCTTGGCTCCCAGGGGGCCTCCCTGATCACACCCATGTGAGAACATGGCTCCCAGCAGGGCCTGGTCAGGGTGGTAGCCCAGGACAAGGCTCTCCCCCCTGCCCTCCCCCCAAGTCTTATCCAAGCTCCCCAGTTCTCTTTAATATCTCCTTAATGAGAGCAATTTGGCAACGATGTAAAATATGCTCTTACCCTTTGCCCCAGTAATTCCATTTCTGGGAATCTGGCCTAAGGAAATAATCCTAAATATAGGGTAGAAAAACATGTTTCACAAGGATGTTCATTGTGGAGTTGTTTATAGTGGCATAAAACGAAACAAGCGCCCTGTCCCAGTGGGGGGAGGGGTGAGAGCAGGGATAAAACAAATGGTGCCTGGACATGTGGCCTCCCAGGAAGATGGGCGTCCCCAGACCATCGCTCGGCCTTCGGAGCACCAGCGACGTCACGTCAGCTGTGTAAAGATGTGAGGTGCAAAGACTTGCGGGCTATGTGGTTCAGGCTCTACAGGGGAAAAAAAATTAATTCGTAATGAAAATAATCAGGATGTGAGTTCATCTTGAAAGATTTCATTCTATTCATCATCTTCTAAATGCGCTTGTAGTATTGACGCCATTGCCTTACCTCGCCGTGTCTGAGTTAGAATTGACGTTCATGAAAACTCACCCTTGTCGTTCATGAAAACTCACCCTTGTCGGTCTGAGTTTGGACAGAAGTGTGTAATTGAGAACCAGCATCACAATAGGGTGAAGATTCCCGTCACCCTAACGAGCGCCCTCAGGCCCCTTCCAGCACCAACCCTTGCTGTTGGCTGCTGGCGCCCCCCCCCCCCCAGTCCCTGCAGCTTCACATCTGCCTCTGCAGGTGTCATCAGTGTAGAATCACACAGTAGGCCTGGTGCGGCCATGCCATTTAGAAATAGTCTGCTCATTGTGGCCTGGATTTCCTCGCTCCCCTCAAGGGTAGGAGAATTTCATTTTCCTTCTGTCATCAAACTCAACCTTTACCCCCTTCCAGGAATCTCTCTGGGTCCTAGCTCTGAGTACCTCACTCGTGTAGCCCAGGAATTACCAGTCATCTGTAAAATCATCTGGAGCACGTGAAGCACACGAGAAATAGGAGGCGGCTGGCTGTCAGTGTCAGCTCACACTGAATCCAGACAGCCACATGTAGGGGCTTCCCATCACCTCTCCCCTGATCCCAGGCAAGCCTCCTGGCTTGCTCCTGTGCAGCCTCACACTATTATGGGATCCTAAGAGGGATGGTGGCCACAGCACTTAAACTTCATTAGCAGCCCCTTTTGAACAGTGTGAGATGGGTGGAGAATGTGCACCGATAGCCCCTTCCCCAGGCGACCCCCTTCTCAACATCTACAATAGCACAACACCCTGCCTGAGCCCAGAACCAGCATCCATGGCGGTAACAGGAGCCCTTGCTTTCTTCCCTGTCCTTAGTTTTACCTGACGTCCCTGTCCTGTGTACTGACTCATCATGTCTCTGTCACCTCCCCTTGGCTGGAACAGTTGCTCAGATTTTCCTTCTTCTTGATGAATACTGATCATATGTCTTGACAAATGCCCCTCGACTGGGGTTTGTCTGTTCTTCTCATGCTTAGACTGGGATTATGGGTTTTGAGGAAGATGGCCCCAGAGACAGACTAAAGTCTGTCTCACACTCGCTCATTTTATGAAGCTGTTCAGCGTGTTCCAGATGCTGTGTAGAGCCCGTGACAAACTGGATCGCTTTTATAGCTCCTAATAATTCTATCCATTAAATTCTCACACTGGCAGAAGCAGCTCAGAGAGATGCAATGACTTGTGTAAGGACACACAGTAGGTGACTCAGACACAGGTCTCATGGAGTGTGAATACTCTGTATGAAGCCAATACTGCTTCAAACATTGGGAAAGTAATACATCTGGTATTCAAAAATATATCCGGTATGTATTTATTTATTCCCAGCCTGGCCCACTAAAAGCCTACGTTGCAAGTTGTGTTAACACAGTTAACTCAAGGTCATGGACAGGCAGATCAGCTGGTCAGCGAGCCTGCCCTCATGTCCATTTCAGTAACCGCCATGGCCTTGCTGTGGCCACGGGTACTACAGAACCTTGTCTTGGGGGCTGTGGTGGGAAATAGGAGTCTGTGTGCCCAGGGTGGCAAACTAAAGAATTGAGGCTGCTCTTTCTCTTGGTTTGGGTTACCAAGCCTGGCTGCTGGGGGTCATGCCCTGGCTAGGGTTCTTAGTGTGGGTTTTAATCTCTCATTTGATGTGGGTCGTGACTTTGCAGATACACCCGTGGCCGTGTCTTATCCCACATCCTCTGGCCTCTGTGAAGATCAAGAGGTCTGTGAACTGGGATACAGAGGCTGACTGTGCTTTATGAGGCAGAGGGACCCCCAGGGAAAGGCCTTGGGCACCTCCCAGTTCCCACAGGCCATTGTCTCCTAAAGGATATTTTTGAAAAGTTATTGTTTTTAATTTAAAGTTTTAAAAATAATAACCAAAAGTGCATCTCCTCAAGTGTATTGGGGATAGTGATTCTAGGTAATACATAGATGAAGAGAGTCTGTTCAGAAAATAATAAGCACCCGGTTCATGTTGGTTTGGAAGACAGGATTGAAGTTCTGCTCTTGCGCAGAGACACCATCAGGGGAGACAATCAGCCACTAACAATAAATATTTGAAAGCAGCTCATAACTGCTCCCCCAGCCCCCTGGTTGCGCTGATATTCTCAGGACAGGATGTGCTGTGAGACCTGAGTCATTTACTGCAGAGTGTTGGGAGCAAGGGAAGCTGGAATAGGTAGGAGAGTAGGGGAGCCCGCAAACTTGACTTTGGGCCGTGCTGATGTGAAGAAAACCCTCTGGGTTAGCGGGCAGATTCCTGTGTTGGTGGCGAGAGGTCTGTGAACTCATGAGATGATGGAGTCCACTGGACTGCTGCACACCCCTCCCC
>PVHY01028773.1:0-14904 GCA_004024945.1 Uropsilus gracilis | reverse complement strand
GGATGGCTAAATCTTTTCTCTCCAAATGCGTAGTATGACCCCTAGTGAGAGTTTATCCTTATTGAATATCTTGAAGGAGAATTCTCTCATCATGTGTGAAATGATTCCTCACTGTTTGGCTGCATCTCTCTATTTTCCCCCTCTGTTCTCTCCTATTCTGTAGACATAATGACTTTGAAACTAGCATCCAATTAGGATACTTCCAGACTGAGCCCCTTCTTGGGGGCTGCAAGTGTCCCAACCTCTGGTGGGCAGGGGTCCTGGCTGTGTACCTCCCCAGCAGCACTGAATGCTGGGATGCTTCTGGGGGAGGGTCCATGCCTAGCTAAGTGGGACCTGGGTGGGGACAAGGGTGTGTGCAGCTGGCCAAAAGAGTTTGAGGGTAGGGGGTTTCCTTGCATAGATCCCAAGTTCTATAGGACAGGGGCATGTGGGGAAGGATTGTGGATGTGGGTGGCAACACCCCCCTCTGGTCTTATTCCTACTCCAGCTAGTCCTCACCAGGAACAAGAAAATGCTAATGAACCAACTTTAGACATAGAGGAGGTCACAGAACAAAAAAAAACCTTGACAGACACATGTCCCAGACGTCCCATGAAGAGCTTGGAGGAAACCAATGTATGGAGGACTTTGTGACTAACTATATCAAGGACTTATCAAAGAGCTGCATTTATACCACTGCATGGGGCATGGGAGCCAAAACCATGGCCTAGGGAAGTTCACTACAAGGGGAGAAAGGCCACGGAAATGTGACAGTCACCCCAAGGCTGAGCTGCAAACTGCAAACTTAGAGATGAGACAAGCAGGATTAATCATCTGCTAATATCTATCTCTAATGAGAAGTTACCTACTGACAAGGGTTGGGAAGCAGACTCCCTAAGCCAGAGTGAAGAAATATATGGCAAAGTAGGAGCAAAATGGAACTAAAAGCAAAATGGAGAAGACAATCAGCAAGAAGGACGAAGCACTGATAGGCTCCAGAGGAGTTAGACTGAAAGCACACCACAAAATCAAGAATGGAAATCTAAGCAGTATGGTCTACTGGACTCAGGAATGCAGATCCTTGCCCAGGAAAAAGGATAATGCTTCAGAAAAAGAAGAAGCTAATGGACTAAACATGATAGAAGAAATGGTAAGAAGAGGAGTTGGAGTGAACAGAGGGGGATATGAGGGGGGTGGGCATACCCAAGGGGATCAACAACTATGTAAATGAAAAAATTAGGACACTTCCTTGCTCAAAATTGCCATCTGCCTTCTTGTCACAGAGTTACTTCAGATATGGTATTTGTACCTCAGGATGTTACATGTTCATTACCTTGTCAAAGTCTTGTCCTGTAACTTTGTCCCACACATACTCTGATGTAGATCTCTGGTCTTTGAGCCATCTGTTCAGGTTGCCTAGTGTGTTTTCCCTGCAGCCCATTTACACAACTGCTTCTTTCATTTCTCCCCAGGATATTTCCTGTACATAAGTGCCCCTAGGCTTGCTTGTACTTCCTGTCATCTGCTTCACCTTTTCACAAGTTTGTTTAATTTGTTTTTTGGTTCCTTAAAATTTTAAATGCATTATATTTTCTAAGCATTTAAAGGGGGAATACACCTGCAAAACTGCAAATAGCTGAAGTATACATCTCAAATCTCAAAGTAGCTGCAAAATTATTGTGAAATGAATTTGTCAATGTAACTAATTTATATACATACTACAATTTATATACATACTACAAGGATTTCAGAGTCTACCCAGAAATACTCCATCTTATCTGGATCCTTTAATTAACTCATCCCTTCTAGGGAAATGCAAATCAAAACCACAATGAGATACCACCTTACACCAGTAAGAATGGCCCACATCCAAAGAACGGACAACAAGAATTGCTGGCGAGGATGTGGAGAGAAAGGAACACTACTACGCTGCTGGTGGGAATGTAAACTAGTCCAATCACTATGGAAAGCGGTGTGGAGGACCCTCAAGTTAATGAAAATGGAACTACCATTTGACCCAGCAATTGCTCTTTTGGGAATCTACCCAAAAGAGACCTCAATGTGGGTAAAAAAGGACACCTGTGCT
Organism: Uropsilus gracilis; assembly: GCA_004024945.1. NCBI lineage: Eukaryota > Metazoa > Chordata > Mammalia > Eulipotyphla > Talpidae > Uropsilus > Uropsilus gracilis. Next base: position 12,836 of record PVHY01028773.1, on the reverse strand, counting down.
CGGATGTTTACTGCAGCACAATTTATAATTGCAAGGTCATGGAAACAACCTAAATGCCCCCAAATGGATGACTGGATGAAAAAATGTGGTATATATACACGATGGAATATTACTCATCAATTAAAAATGACAAATGTGATGATTTTATAACAACATGGATGTATTTAGAAGAAATCATATTAGCAGAAACAAGCCATAAAGAAAAAGACAGAAACCAAATGGTTTCACTAATATATGGGATATAGTGGAAAAAAAAAACACAAAAGACTTGAGGAAAAATCAAAACAAGCTAAGCACCAAACTGAAGTGCACAACTTTGAGCAGGAGGGAAAGGGGGGGAAGGGAAGGGAGGGTGTGGGGGAAACCCCTGAGATTACAATGTTGTGAAATTTATATAAAAATAATAAAAACTCATCCCTTCTAGAATCAACTAATCTTCTTACTTTTTAAAATTTTATTTTTTAAGAAAATTGATCATATATATGTATATATATACATATTTTTTTACTTCATTGTCTACCTCGAGGTTCTCCCACCACTTTACTACCTACCTGTAAATCATCTTAATCTCTTGTGTCTGTCCCTCCTCTGATTTTGCCCTCACCTTCCCCTTGTTCTATGCTTCAGTTTTGTTGGCAGTTTTCAGTTTTTTTTTGTTCATCTGTTCCTTTGTTTTCCCTATGTCCCTCATATAAGTGAGACCATCCAGTATTACTTTTGTTCTTTCTGACTTATTTCTGCTAGCATGATTCCTCTGGCTCCATCCATGTTGCTTCAAATGACTTTAAGTTTGTCTTCTTTGATTGATGAATAATATTCCACAACTTTCTGACCTATTTGTCTGCTTTGGGGCATTTGGGTTGTTTCCATATCCTGGCTATTGTCAATAGTGTTGCAATAAACATAGAAGTACAGTTGTCCTTTTGAATTAGTGTTTTTGTATACTTTGGGTATATTCCCAGAAGTGGAATTGCTGGGTAGAATGGTAGTTCCATTTTCAGTTGTTTGAGGGTCCTCCACACAGCTTTCCATAGTGGCTGGGCCAGTTTGCATTACCATCAGCATTGTAAAAGTGTTTCTTCCTCTCCACATCCATTCCAGCATTTGTTGTTGCCCCCCTCCCCTTTTTTTTTAATATGAGCCATTCTTAGTGGTGTGAGATGGTAACTCATTGTGGTTTTGCCTTAGATTTCCCTGGTTTGTGATGTTAAGCATTTTTTCATGTTCCTATTGGCTATTCAAAAATAATTTATATATATTTCACATCTTTGTATTCCCTGAGGTTCACCCACCCCCTCTTTTGAGAATCATCTTTTTGCCTCTTCTCCTCATTTTTTGACTGGGTTTTAGTTTTGTTTTTGGTAAGTTGCATGAGTTCTTTGTGGATCTTTGTTACCAAACCCTTATTACTTGTATGGAGGGCAAAAATCTTTCTCATTTGGTTAGATTTCTTTTTGTTTTGGTTATCTCTTTTAGTTATTATCTCTTTTGCTGTACAGAAGCTTTAAAATTTGATGTAGTCCCATCTGTTTATGTTTCCCTTCACTTATTTAGCATCTTTAGATGTGCCCTGAAAAAGGTTTCTGAAGTGTAAGTCTTGGAGTATTTTGCCTATATTTTCTTTTATGTATTTTATGGTTTCAGGTCTTACATTCAAGTCTTTTATTCATTTTGAGTCACTTTTAATACATGGTGTGAGGGAGTAGGCTAGATTCTTTTTTTTTTTTTTTGCACACATAGAGATCCAGTTTTCCAGCAGCATTTATTGAAGAGACTATCTATGTTCCAGTGTATATTCTTGCTCGTTTGTCAAAGAGCTGACCATATATGTGTGACTTTATTTCTGGGCTTCTAATTTTGTTCCGCTGATCTGTGTGTCTGTTTTTGTTCCAGTACCATGTTGTCTTAATGATTATGTCTTTGTAGTACAATTTAAAGTCTGAGAGGACAATACTTCCATTCTCTCTCCTTTTGGTCAGGAGAGATTTGGCTATTTGAGGTTTTTTATTATTCCATATGAATTTCACTAGTATCTGTTCTATTTCTTTAAAGACTGCCATTGAGATTTTTATTGAAATTACATTGACTGTAGATTGCTTTTGATAGGACAGTCATTTTGATAATATTGCTTCTTCCAATCCATCAACAGGGAATGCCTTTACATTTCTTTGTGTCTGTTTCTATTTCTTTTTAGCAATATTTTATAGTTCTTGTTATATAGGTCTTTTACATCTTTTGCTAAGCTTATTCCCAGGTATTTAATTTTTGTTGGTATAATATAAATGGAGTCATTTTCTTAATTTCTTTTTCAAACTGATTTTTTGCATATAAGAAAGTGACTGATTTTTGTGTGTTGATTTTATAACCAGGTACCTTACTGAACTGGTTTATTATTTTCATTGGCTTTTCTGTAGAATTTTTAGGGTTTTCTATATAAATTATCATGTCATCTGCAAAGTGATATTTTTATTTCTTCTTTCCCTATTTGGATTCTTTGCAAGTTCTTTTCTTGCCTTATTGCTCTAGGTACTCCCAGTATTATATTGAAAAGCAGTGCTGAAATTAGACAGCCTTGCCTTGTTCCTAATCTCAAAGTTCAGGCTTTCAGTTTTTTACTATTTAGGATTATATTGGATTAAGATTATACTATTTAGGATTATATTGGAATTTGTCATATATGGCTTTTATTATGATTAGGTATGTTCCTTCTAGCCTCAGAATTTCAAGGACCTTCATCATAGATTGATGTTGAACTTTGTCAAATGCTTTCTCAGCATCTATTGACATGATCATAAAGTTTTCTTTATCTTTGGTTGATGTGTTGGATGACATTAATTGATTTTTGGATGTTGAATCAACCTTTGTTTCCCTGGGATAAATTCCACTTGATCATGGTGTATTATCTTTTCAATGTATTGTTGGATTCTATTTTCTAGGATTTTGTTGAGAATTTTTGTTGCATTGCCTCAACCTCCAGAGTCTCCCCAGGAGACAAGGTGTCTTGAGGTGGAGTCAGTTGGTGTTCAGGTTGGAGGTGCTGCTGCTGCTGCTGTTGCTGATAATGATGGCTGCATCCAGCTGGCCGTGGGTGCCACCTCAGTGGTGCACTAATGGCCAATATGGTTGCTGGCCTTAGAAGAGCTGCTGCTCTCTGAGTTGTCTGATGCTAATGTGCCTTCAATCTCTGGATATTTGTCTCCCTGAAGGTGATCTTCTGACTGGTTGCAAGAGTCTGAGATATTTTTGGCTGTTGTATCAGTTCTTTGTCCATTTTTTAAAGCTAGATTTTTCAGGAGAGTGATTACTTTCAGTTTCCTTGTTCCTCCATTGTGGGCATGTCCAAGGGACAATGATTTTCTAATTGTCAATTTATTTAATAGCCATAGTAGTAAAGCTGTTATACAAATCCATATATTTCCTGAGGTTTACACTTTTTGGGGGTGTTATATAGAAATGTAGTTGCTGAGTAGATATGCTCTGACTTACAGAAAATATTTGCATAATTGCCAAAATTAGAGTTCTTTTAGTTCCTTCTTTTTGATGGTTTCTAAGTGCAATAAGTAAGACTGGGCAACATATTGCTTTTGAGTTGTATCTTTCAATATTAATGAGACATGTTTTAAGGGCCAGATATAAAAAATTACAGCAACTATTCCATTCTTGAGAAATGTATCATCTCTGTTCTTCCTTTATAGCACACAGGTTGCATTTTCATTGTGTACTTCAAGACTTTTTCTTCTTAACCATTACACTGGAATCTTTTCTATGTTGTTGTGATAGGAGAGGAAAACTTTATATTATCACATTTGCATTTGTTTTTCATTTGTCTATTTTTGCTTTTACTACGTAGGCTTTTTTCATTTTTTGACAGTGATAATATATATTAATTTGAATAGTTTATTAAATATTGACATTTATTTTTAATATTGTTTCTGGCTTTGAGTCCAGAATTAATGTGGCTGTATTTCTTTCTATGATTATTGCTGAAATTGATACTACTTCTGACTAATATTTTTTTTCTTCACCCATGTTTGTAGATGTGTGGAAATGCTATACACTGTTGTTTTCAATGGTTTTACCTACTGAGATTTTATGTAAGAAAGGACATATTATATGTTCATCCACCTTAGTGCTTATTTTCTTTTGTACTTTTCCAACCTAATTTATGTTACATTTTCATTACTTCTTGTATCCTCAAACGTTCCTAAATTCACCTGCTTACCATGCATTCTAATTAATACAACTTAGATATTTATCCAAAATAACAATCATGTTGATATTAGGAACAAAGGCTGAAAAGCACTGTGTTAAACAATACAAATTATGCTATATTATATTCCTCTAAATACAGAGAAATTTAGTATTCATTTTGCTAAATTTATAAACTGTTAACTACTCAGTTAGCAAAAGGCCAGTTATAGAAACAACATAAGTGCTCAAAAAGAGATTAGTAGGCTAGAACAATACGCTATTTACACACAATGGAGACTTACTCAGTATTTTTTTAAAAAAGATGAAAATGTAAATGTTTTCATTTGTGGCATCATGGATGGAACTGAAGGGATTATGCTAAATAACATAAACCAGTTGGAGAAAGTCAAATATATATTTGTGTCATTACTATGTGTGGAACAGAGAGAAAACAAAAAAAAGTCAAATAAAACCAAAGGAGTAACACACCCTAGAAACTTGACTGCAGAATTTAGGTGACCAGGAGAGGGTGATGTGAAGGAGAAAACAAAGTGGGGAGGGCAAATGACAAAACTGTCAAAATGGCCTTCCTACCCTAAGAAATATGCTGACTCAGTGCAAAGCCTTTCAAGCTTTCAATGTATTCTTCAAAGAAATAGAACAAACAATACTGAAACTCGTATGGAGCCAATATAGATCCCAACTAGTCATGGTAACTGAAAAAAGTGATCTCCCCCAAATATAATTCTTTTTAAATTCTTTTAAAGTTCTTTTTGAACTCTACTACAAAACTTTTGTAATCAAAATATTATGATATTGGAGTAAAGATAGAGATATGGAAAGTGGGATAAAATTGAGAGCCTACAAAGAAGACCACACTTATATGGGCAGTTAACCGAGGACGCTAGAGCCAAGAATGTCTACTGACAAAGACAGAATATTGTCAACAATTAGTGTTAGGAAATTGGATAGCTCTACACAGGAGAATGAAACTGGGCCAATATCACACACCATGCATAAAAGAGAACACAAAATGAATTGAAAAGTGGCTGTAAAACCTGGAAAAAAAGTACATAAGAGTAAACACAGATGAAACACTTTACAACATTAACTTCTGTGATCCCTTTGGAGCTTCAATGCCCAAAACAAGGGAAAAAAATGAAAAATATATAAATAAATGGAACCACGTCACACCACACAGCTTCTGCTAAGAAAAAGAAAGTATCATTAAGATGAAAGGACAAAATATTTGTAAATAATATCTGACAAAGTAATGATATCCCAGATCTACAAAGAGCTCACACAAATGAACAGATTAAAAAAATGCTACCAAAAAAATTGGCAAGAGAGCTAAAAAGAAACTTCTTCAAATAAGATGTACAGATGCTCAGTAGACACATGGAAAATGATCACTGTCACTTATCAGAAAAACACAAATCAAAACCACAGTGAGCTACCACCTCATTAATTTCTCTGAGATGAGCCCACATTGAAAAAACCTGAATCAAGAATGATTAGCAAGATGTGCAGGACAAAAACTTTCCTACACTGGTGGTGAGAATGTATACTGGTCCAGTTCATGGGAGAGAGTTTCCCCAATTATGGAGTTTCCCCAAATATCAAAATACATCTGCCATCTGCCTGTAATTCCAATCTTAGTTATCTACCTGAGAACAAACACTAATCTGAAATGACATATGCAAACTGATACTCTCTGCATCACTATAACAGTCAAATTTGGGGAACAATGCAAGTGTCCAAATATTTATGAATGGATTAAGAAGACATGTTATATACACAAAATGCAATTCTACACATTTATAAAAAATATAAAAGAAAGGAAAAGATAAAGTCTTTCTTGGAACATTTGTTTTCAAGTTTATATCTTTTCCTTCTGTGGGTCTCTTGTTTAAAAAGAGAGCATCCTAACATTAGTAATACAACTTTTATATTTGTGTATCAAAAAAAATGTTACAGTGATTCATTACTTTTTAACACAACAGGATTTAAATGCAACTTGAACTAAGTGTCTAATTGAAATAAGTCACATTTCTGATGGTCAAAATCATGTCAATAGTATCATAATTAAAATCTAAAAATGGCATGATTCTCATTTTCTATGTTGACAGCAGAACCTATGTATAAACACTACTTATTTAGAAATTGTGATACTCACGAAGGGTCATTAATGACTTTCTTCAATGCAGTGAGCAAGTCTTCACTTGACATTGTATTGAAGTCCACTCTAACTGCTGCCCCCTTTGCCACCATATGAGCTATGTTATCAGGTTGATCCGCAAACAAAGGAATGCCCACCATAGGGATGCCATGGTAGATTGCCTCATAGATGCCATTAGTTCCACCATGGGTTATGAAAGCTTTGGTTTTTGGATGACCTAAAATTGAGGATGGGTTTGAAGACATGATTAAATACAAATCTGAGTGAAAAAAGAGATTATGATAATGCAAGACACTAGAAGGACATCATTTTGTGGGTAACAGATTATACATAAAATTCACTGATGTTCTTCATATGTTAGAGCAAGAAGAATTTCTTCTTCTAAAGGTAAATGAACATTGTGTGATTTGTGGTTTGCAAATTAATACAAGCTTGTCAAGTGTATAAATTATAAAGAACACCATGGATAGTGAAAAATAGCTTATGAAAATAAAGAAATAAAATGATATGTTAGAACAGACCCTTAAACAAATAGGAAGTCACTGATTCTGACACAGCAAACATCAGGACTGCAGAAAGTTTGGCAGTGGTGACACTGGAATCACAGGAAAAAAATACTGCACTTTAACCTGAGTGAATATATTGTCATGAAAATTATCACAATTTTCCTGTAGACAATAAAAAAATCTTATAGCTATTTTACTATAGAATCTCTGGTAATAAAAGGACAGCTGCTATTTATTTATTATGGTGGCACTGAAATATGGTATAGAATCAAATATAAGACAGGAGAACTATGAAGCAGAGATAATCCAGGTGAATAATTCTTGGTTATCAGTGAGAATGGGAAAGAGGTTGTAGAAGGCATAGGGTAGCAAAGGGATAGGATAAAGGGAAGGGTAGTTGAATAAAGCACATGAAGGTGTGAAAATATATCCCCCCAGTGTATAGGTCTATAAAGATATGATGAACTATTAAAATTTGAGGAAAAATGATAATCCATAGAGTTGTCAAAAAATCCTCTGTAAGAAATAATTACATTTGAAATAAAATATTTTGATTCTGATATAAGAAATGAAGCTCTTTATAATAACTGGCCAACTGCTGTATCTTATTGTTTATCCACATAGGACTATAATATAAATATAAGGAAGTTAGATTTTTTAAGGCTTTGCAATAATAAATGGTCAATATATTCCTTTCCTTCTGAAATATTATCTAAAATAATAACTGTGGTTGCAGTTATTCTCATTTTAGTGTTTGTTTCGAGTCTTACCAAGAAGGTCATTCTGGGGTATCCATTTAAACAGCCGGGTGTTTGCCCCCAAGGTAGCTGGCTTCTTGCCATCAAATCTCCACAGAACCTAGTACAAAAAATATCTTAGTGCAGTAGTTACAGTTCAACATTAGAGCATGTTTGAATTCTAAAAAGTTAAGGAAAAATCTAGTTAAATTCATTTTCAGAATACATGTAAAGAAGAAAAGAGGTATTAAATACATCTGTGGTACTAAAACTGGAATAATAAGAAACATTCATTTGTGTATTGCTTTCCTAATCACTCAAGAATGGAAGCAATAATATAGTTTTACACATCTCTGTGTGTGGAATATTTAGACAATAGAGACTATGGATGATCAATTCAAATATTTAAGATTCTTAGGCAGTCAGTATAATTTTTGTGAAGGAAGAGCACAATCCCATTAAATCTTCAGATTTATTATGTTTTATCTATTTATATAATAGCTGTCATCTATCAATGAGGCACTAAGTATTTCTTTTTAAGTATCACTGAGTGGATTTATTGATATGCTATTTTAAGTACTTTTTATCTTTTTAGACCAAAATGACTTATCTTTCTAATCAGCTTCTCCAGAAAACTAAATGATTCTATGTATTAACTATTTTTTAATAATATAAATATTTCTTATTTTGAAAATACATTAATTTTTTATGATTATTAATATTAAACAAATGAATGAAAATCTTAAGAGATATTTTTTACACTAACTTATTGTCATTGTTTTCAGGTTTGATAATTCTTAAACTATAGAAGAGTCTCTTTGCTGCAAATTATAGCAGAGCTGATGAAATAATCCCAAATTGTTGTGGTTGTTAACACATCAGTGAGGCAGTACAAGTGGCACAAACACTGATGCACATGTGACCGATAAGCCCAGGTTTATTTACATTTCTGTAACATTGATTCTGATTTTGAAATTCATCAACAATACACATAATCTGAAGCTTAAATTTGATGTGCTTTGTGGTTGTTAAAGCAACTGCAGATTTCACCAAAAATTTAGTACACTTTAATAGAATAATTCTAGTAGACTTTATAAATTATTAATAAAATAAAAAGTTAAAAAATTAAAAGTATTCCTCAATGACTCAGACAATGCAGTTGTATTCTATGTAATGGAAAATAACTTCTTTCTATGTTTTATTCATAACAAAATTTCCTTATTTGAGTTATTCCAGGGGTTTTCTTTATAATATTTGATTTGATTTCTCATATTCCTAGTCATTGTGTCTGGCTCAGGTACATGAAAATAGCTTGGTGACGCCTGACCATTCTTTATCTGAATAGTACAATGAACATTACTGATAGCAAATGTTACAGGACAAGTGGCCAAAATTGCATGATGCCTTCATACTTAATCAATTTCCTGTTTAAAGTGACTATTAAATTTTAATTCTTTCTGATAACATCTGAAGTGTGTACCATGCCCTCAGAATTCTTGCAAGGTGAAGGAACAAATGATAGGACATAATTATGTGTTTCTGATATTTTTCCAGAATACCATTTCAATAGCAAATCTTTATTTTGTGTGTCTTAACAACATTTACTTTCATTCATAATAGTAATCTACACAAAATACATTTCTTATGCTTTAACAATTGTCACATGTTTTTTGGTTTGAGCTAATATCTGAGATAAAGCAGAGTCATCATTAGCATTTATCATTCATGGATAAAACTGCATACACTCTAGAGCTGACAGTCACATTTTGTATTATCCTCTGCTAAGGCACTTTATGTTACCTTTTGTGGGATCTGGGCAAGGGCTGATGCAATCACCTTTGTTTTTTCTTCTGGCATGTCACTGACCATAGAGCCCAGAGTAAACACCACAATACCATCTTCTCCAGAGCTCTGTGCAAACTCTTCAATTTCCTGTGAGGAAAGTATTAGTTCCATAACAAAAGAGTAACAGCACAGCAACCTTACTAAATAGGTTGTTCAATTAGATAAAGCAAGATCATCATGGACACTAGGAATTAATAGACTAGTGCTTTTTACAAATTGTGGCAAAATATATAGGTAATATAACATTTACTTTTTCACAATACCAAAGATTTTAGTTCATTGGTGTACATAGGTTTCCATTGTTGTGCAAACAATCTGTAGAAATGTTTGTTCTTGGAAAACTGAAATTTTATAAGCATCACATAGTAATTCTCCCATTCGCTTTTCATCAGTGCCTGGTAATCATTTATTTTCTATGAATTTGCCTTGTGTAAAGTGTTTATGTAATTGGAATCTATTATAGGATAGTTAAAAAAATTAGTTTCCATACACATCTTTACAACTTTAGAAGGATTGAATCATACCAAGCATCTTTTCTTACCATGCTTTGTAAGAAAAACTATAAAGCAAATAAAAGTAGACAACTGAAAAATTCTCAAATATATGTATATGGGATCAAACAAATACATCTGAAGTCACCAAGTCAAAGAAAAAAAAAACCTAATGGAAAAAATAACTATGCCTTTATTCAAATGGAAATATAAATGCAACACCAAGGCTTTGGTATACAAGGTAGTTCTAAGAGGAGAGTTTATAGTAATAATTGCCTTCAATAAGAACAAATATCTCAGATAAACTAGTCAGATTTTCCCCACAAGGAATTAAAAAAAAAAGAGCAACCTAAGTTCAAAATTAGTGGAAGGTATGAAATGACAAGAATAAGAGCAGAAATAAATGATATATAAACTAAAAGATAAAAGAAAAGATCAACAAGGCTAACAGTTGCATTTTTGAAGAGTTATACTAAATGGAGAAACCATATCTAGATTTATCAAATGAAAAAAAACTTCTCAAATAATTGAAATTATAATATTACCATTGATAGCAAGTAAATAGCCAGGAAAAGAGCCATAAGACTACTCAAACAAAATACACCAACAAATTGTACAAAAAATAAGATAGGTATAAATTTCTGGATGCAAATCCCCCAACAAGATAGGTTCATAAAGAAATAGAAAACATGAAAACACCAATTACTACTAGTAAAATATTGACCCAATAATTTACGAAACACCAAACAAATAGCATTCCTAAGGCAGATGAGATCATATATTAATTTTATCAGATCTTCCAGTAAGAATTTTGTTATCCACCAGCAGATGGTTGTTGCATGGGCAGCCATCTGCAGCTCTGATTAGCCAAGGCATGTTTCCCCCGGCCCCCAGCCCAAGGGGGACTTGGGACAGCACATGCACAGCCATATGGACCCCACCCCCATGCAAGGAGGAACCAGTGTGGGGGCAGAGGAAGGACTTGAGCCCTACCCACCAGCAAGCAGTGTAAACAGGCTGCTTGCATGCCTGGGGTCCTGAGCCATTGGAGCTCCCTTGTCAGCGAGTAGCAAAGATGGTGAAGACCCCTGAGTAAGCTCTCCAAAGCTTGGAGAGCCCAAGAGGGGAGACCAGGTGGGATTTTAGCCTCATTCACCAGTGGATAGATGCACCGGTCAGTCATCTGCAGCCCGAATGGACCAAGACATTTTTCCCTCAGCCCCAGCCCAAGAGGGGCTTGGGATTGCACCTGAACAGCCATTTGGGCCCCACCTCTATGAAGGGAGGTACTAACATGTGGGCCAAATCTGGGAGGAAAGCCCCTTCCATTTCACTCTCACTCCATCTAATCTTCAGGAGGAAGAACATAAATAATACAAACCCCATCATAAAATGGGTGAGGGGCCAGGCAGAAATCCAACTCACAAGCCTGAGCTGGACACAAGAGATGGGACATCAAGAGAGCCTGTGTATGCGAGACTGGAATAACAACTATGGAAACTTGATGGCATGAAGCACACCTATGTGCTCACCAGGTCTGGAAGACCCAAGACCTCATTTCAGAGATGCCTTCTAGGAGAGCAAGGCACCCGCCCCTCCCCACACTACAAAAGCAAAGAAAGGAAGGCCAAAGAGTGGGGACACCAGCCCCATTGCAAAGGTGCAAATTGAGGCAGAAGAGATGATCTACAGTGACCATTCACAGATGCCTGTGTCTACAGAGAAACTTCTTCACCAACACTGGCAGGGGGTGAGACCTCCTAAATCTGATGCCAGAACCATAAAGTAAAGCAGCAAAACAACAGAGATGGGATTGGAGAAGACCACAAATAAATATAGACTGACTGCCCAACACAAACTTAAGACTGAAAACCTACTAGCAAGGTTTACCTGGTTCCAAGAACATAGTCCCTCACCCAATGCACAGGAAAGAGACTAATGGACTTAACACAGACTAGCAAACAATAAAGAGACTCTGGGTTTAAGAGAATGGGGGGGGGGCACCAGAGGTGGGAAGAAAGGGGAGATATCCCAAAAACCATTTACTGAGGTTGTGATTTAAAGAATAAAAATAAATACAATTTAATTTTAAAAAATTGTTAATTCTTCTGAAATTTTTATAAATAGTAGCATGAAGGGAATACTTTGAACTTTCACAAGGCCAAGATAATCATAATAAAACTAGACAAGGGCACCACAAAAATATAGGCCAATATTTCTGAATGAGATGCAAGCATCCTCAAATATTATCATCAAACAATGGATAATAATGCATGAAAAGAATCATGCATGTGGGGCGCCGGTTCCAGGCCCCTGGGAGGGTCCCCCTCGCCGCTCGTCACCTCCGCTGCCCCTGGGAGCCAACCCCCTCGCCGCACGCCACCTCCGCTGCCCCTGGGAGCCAAGCCCCGCCGACCCTCAGGTTAGATAGCTGCTGAAGGTCATTGGCACTGGTTCCAGGCCGGCGCATATTACTAAACTAAGCTAAAGTACAGATCTACTTTCAACCTGGAATACACACCCCTCAACATGCCAACCAACACAAGATCCATGGGTTCTCAATATGTAGAACAGGTTCGAAAGCAAAACACAGTAAGGAGAAAAACTTTACACATGCAAGCAAGCCCTACAGGAAGTAATCCATCGCCAACAAAGAAAGGACAATCTCCAGAAATCACCAAAGAAATTATTTGCATCTCAGAAAAAGATTCCTCTATTAACATGTTAAATGCACTCCAGCAATTAAGAGAAGAATTAGAAAAAAAGGACAACAGTATGATAGAAGCAATTAATGCACTAAGGGAGGAAATAGAAACATATAAAAAAGAAAGCATTAATATGCATACCCTAATCAACGAACTAAAGAATGAAAATGAATCCCTAAAGT
>PVHY01028772.1:0-14909 GCA_004024945.1 Uropsilus gracilis | reverse complement strand
AAACTAGTCTCAAAAAAAAAAAAAAAAAGGAAAAGAAAAAGAAACTTTACAATTTTGCTCTAAGATATAGATCTTCACCAGCACACACACAAGGGCCAGTATTTCTGTAAAGGCATAAAACAGCTGAAACTCTATGGACGGATCTGGGAAAAAAATGGGAATGAAGATTGTAGCTTAAAAACTGTGAAGGAAGAACAAAATTAGGCCTAGAGCCCATATGACTACTCTTCAACTTTTCCTAAAATTGTCCTTATGATGCAGTCTGGGAATGAGAGTAACACTCCTCTTAGATATTAGATACTCATCAAAGAGAAATGAAAACAAATATACACACAGAGACTTAAATATTACTGTTGCATGTTTTCATAATAGCCCAAAACTAGAAACCACCCAAATGTTCATAGCCATAAACCAGAATACTATTCAGCAATAAAAAGGAAGACAACAAAATGTATGAATCTCAAAAATATACTGAGCAAAAGAAATCTATGTATTTGTACAGCTACAAAAGATTAGTCAGTTCTAGTTACTCATAGTACTAGTATTCCACAGAACCACTGCTAACACTAAGTTAACAAATACCGCTGGGCATGGTGGCACATGCTTGTAAGTGTCAACCTAGGAAGCCACGGCCAGAACCAGGGATCACAGTTCAAGTTCCACTGGGGCACGTAGCAAGACCTAGTTCCAAAAAAAAATAGCTGGGTGTGGTGGCACACGCCTGTAATCCCAGCTACCTGGGAAGCTGAGGCTGGGGATTGCTTGAGTCTGTGGTACCCTGGCAACGTGAGCCTGTGGTTCCACAGGCAAAAACAGCGAGACCTAGTCTCAAAAAAAAGGAAGAAAAAAAAATACAAAAATACTGAGTGACTGCTCCTAGGGAAAATACAGGGTTATATTTGTGTAAGCCTGTGGTCCCATTTTCATCACCCAATTAATACATAACCTTCTCGAGGCCTGGCATGGTGGCTCGTGCCTGTAAGTTTCAGCCAATGAAGCGGCCAGGGCTAGGGATCACAGTTCGAGTTCCACCTGGGGCCCGTAGCGAGACCTAGTTCCAAAAAAATAGCTGGGCATGGTGGCACACACCTGTAATCCCAGCTACCTGGAAAGGTGAGGCTGGGGATTGCTTGAGTCTGCAGTACCCCGGGCAACGAGAGCCTGCAGTTCCACAGGCAAAAACAGGAAGACGTAGCCTAAATTAATTAGTTAATTAATTAATTAATTAACTTATCGAGCTACATATGTGTATATATGTGTCTGCTTAAAGACATTCTATTTAATATATATCGTTGACTCATCAAAGGTGAACTCTCAAGCAATTACAACTCACACCTGAACAAAACTTCTCTACTACCATTTCTTTTTTTTCAAGACTAGGTCTCATTATGTTGCCCAGGGTTGTCCCAATCCCATGAACTCAAGCACTCCCCAGTCTCAGTCACCCAGGTAGCTGGGATTCCAGGTGCGCACCACCACGCCCAGCAGCTTTTTCAAGACCAGGTCTTGCTATGTTGCCTGGGTAATCTCGAACCTGTGAAGTCTAGCAATTCAGGCCTCTTGCCTCCCATCACTAGGACTATAGGCGCGCGCCACCATGCCCTGCTCTAACATTTATCTTCTTCATATGGCACATCACAGCCTTAATTTAAGATTACACAGGACTTGCCGGGCACAGTGGCTCATGCCTATAAGCTTCAGTCTATGAAGTGGCTGGGGTAGGGATAGCGGTTCAAGTCCTGCCTGGGGCCCGTAGCGAGACCTAGTTCCAAAAAAATAGCTGGGTGTGGTGGCGTACACCTGTAATCCCAGCTACCTGGGAAGCTGAGGCTGGGGATTGCTTGAGTCTGTGGTACCCCAGGCAACGAGAGCCTGCGGTTCCACGGGCAAAAACAGCGAGACCTAGTCTCAAAAAAAAAAAAAAAAAAATTACACAGGACTTGAGAACAACACTTGGGAGTCATTTTAATCTATAAAATCACCAAGAGAAGCACAAAAATATGAAAAAGCCTTGATACTAAGTATACCACAAAAAGGACACTTGTTTACGTCTTAGAGCTTAAACAAGAAAGCAGTGTGTTGCCTTTATCCACCTTAGTTGCAAACATGCACATCAGGCAATTGAAATTTTTCATCTGCACAGGGCTTTCTTTCCAGTGATGTAATTCAAATTGTCTTACTTCACTGCAAAATTTTAAAAATCAAGAGATTTTACATAAGAATCATCTAAATTTTTCTTTCCTTAAAAAAATAAAATAAAATCACACAGTTTAATAACACAACTAGGTTAAGTTGAGTAGCAGTGACCCTTTAGACCCTTTAGGGTTAGCCTGTGCTAACGCTACTCCTCTTCACTCATACACCCTTCTTCCCTAATTTATTGCCAGTCGGTTGTTGATGTAAATGCATTAATTACCAACCCATATGTTTCCAACATAGTACTGAAAGCAAAAAGATATAAATTAGGACATACAGCATCTCTTACCTATACATTTTAAAAGTTGTAAGATCCATGAAAGAAAGTATGGTTATACACTGAAACACTTAACAGTTAAGTGACCAATGAACCTTTGGATTTTATTTCTTTTTCCTCATAGATTATCTTTTTTAAAACTAGTGAGACTATATATTTTATAAACTTTGCAAGATAATTCACACAATTCACTAAGGCATATAATTCGGGGAGGAACGGTAGAAAAATAAAACATCTAATTCAATGGCTTTTATTTGAAAATATGTGCAAGCATCACTACAATCTCACGATGTTGCCCAGGGTAGTCCTGAACCTGCAGAATCAAGTGATCCCTAGCCTCAGCCTCCCAAGGCTAGGATTACAGGCATGTGCCACCACCACACCTGGCTATTTTTTTTTGAGACAAGGTCTCACTATGTTGCCTGGAGTAGTCTCGAACCCAGAGACTCAGCAATTCCTAGCCTCAGCCTCCCAAGACTGGGATTAAAGGCGCATGCTACTGCACCCAGCTCCATCACTACAGTTTTTGAACATTCATCACCTCCAAAAGAAATCTCTTTAAGCCGGGCACAGTGGCTTGTGCCTGTAAGCTTCAGCCTATGAAGCGGCTGGGGCTAGGGATCGTGGTTCAAGTCCCACTCGGGGCAACACAGTGAGACCTAGTCCCCCCCAAAAAAAATAGCTGGGCGTGGTGGCGTGTACCTGTAATCCCAGCTACCTGGGAAGCTGAGACTGGGGATTGCTTGAGTCCGTGGTACCCTGAGCAACATGAGCCTGCAGTTCCACAGGCAAAAACAGCAAGACCTAGTCTCAAAAAAAAAAAAAAAAAAAGAAAGAAATCGCTTTAGCCCCTTTGACTCTCATTAACCCCAAGCTCTAACCAACCACTAACTTATTCCCTGTCTCTATAGATTTGATTAATTTGAACACAACATATAAAATGAATCATATGTACCTGCCTTCTTTTATTTGGCATGTTTTTGAGATTCCCTCATGTTGTAGTATCAGCATTTCGTTCCTTTTTATGGGCTAAGTAATATTCCATTCTATTTATACACCATCTTGTACTTAACCATTACCAGTTGACAGACATTTGCAGTGTTCCCCTTTGGCAATTATGAATAACCATGCTATAAACATTCCTGTGCATTGTGCCCTTTTGTGCAAACATATTTTCTTTTCTCTTGAGTACCTAACAAGTAGGATCACTAGGTCATAGGTTTACTTTATGTTTAACCATTTAAAGAAGTACCAATCTAGCCGGGTTAGGTTAACAGGAATAAAGGAGTTAAACCCCCATCCACAAATAAAACTTTTACAGATGAGATCAGCAGCAGATTTTCTAAGCACTCAACAGAACAAAGTCTCCAGTGGGGATCTAACACTAAAGTGAATGTGGGCCTATCAACACTCCTCTGTAATACCTTCTTCACAGAACTTCAAACTGTAACAGCAAACCCAAAAGTCCTCATCTTTTGTAAAGAACTAAAGATGTCTTAGGTTTTCTCACCCAGAATCCATTACTCAAACGCTACTGTAGTAGGGGAAAAGAAAAAGAAATTTGATTTTATATACAGGCAAAAGTATGGTTCCACTGGCACATACAAAATGTTTGACCACTCCTTTGCTCCACATCAGAGATGGCCTACAATGTGCAGCCTTTCCCCAGCTCTGTTATTCACTGCTCCTTAAAAGTTTCAGGACAAAACTGGAAGAGGGCAAGCAGCAAACAGTACCCGTATGTTTGTAGCAGCCCGAGGTAGCAGTGAGATCAAAACTCAACCAAGAAGAGGGCATAAGAATCTCAGCACGCAGTGCTATGTTCATCCAACACTTTTCTAAGTGTCAAAACTGGCATTTTAGACAGGAAGCAGGTGTGTCACACATTTCCTTCTGAGCTCTAGGATTACTGTTTTCCAGGCTCAGTTCTTCACCCTGAGCAAGTTCTACCTCTGTTATGCAGCACTGAGGATGGAACTAAAAGCATGAAAGTGCAAACACTTCAAGTTAGAGCTCCAAGACCACTAATTTCCCATTTCTTCTTACCCCCCCCTCCATTTCCCTGCTTAATTACAGAGGGTGCTTGCCACACAAATTTAGCACATTTTTGTAAACACTTAATCCTGAT
Organism: Uropsilus gracilis; assembly: GCA_004024945.1. NCBI lineage: Eukaryota > Metazoa > Chordata > Mammalia > Eulipotyphla > Talpidae > Uropsilus > Uropsilus gracilis. Next base: position 10,308 of record PVHY01028772.1, on the reverse strand, counting down.
CTATATGCAGATGTAAGAAGATACACTCTCACAGTAAAGGAATTAGGCTTCTCCTAGGAAACAAAAAATTCTTTTTTTTTTTTTTTTGAGACTAGGTCTCACTATTTTTGCCCCTGAAACCGCAGGCTCTCGTTGCCTGGGGCACCACAGACCCAAGCAATCCCCAGCCTCAAGCTTCCCAGGTGGCTGGGACTACAGGCGCGTGCCACCAGCTATTTTTTTTGGAACTAGGTCTAGCTACAGGCCCGGGGCGGGACTCGAACTGCGATCCCAAGCCCCCACCGCTTCATAGGCTGAAGCTTACAGGCACAAGCCATTGTGCCCGGCCCCAAAAAATTCTTTAAAAAGTAAGTATCATTTTTTATTTTTGTTTAAGGGCAATGATGCTACCGTTGTTCAGAAACACTGACGTATTTCCAAGGGTTGGAATGCTAGGGGAGTGTTTTATAAAGGTAGGAAGGTCCTGAGTTGGACTCTGGAGAAAAGAAAATTGGAGTTAAAGGAAAAGGGTATCCCAAAAAGAGGCAAAAGTCATGAATACAGCTGGAAAGATAATTTGTATAGGGAAATAACAAGTATGGAATATTTAGCAAAACCATTTAGTTAGCGCCGGAACTAGGTGGGGGTTTTGAATGCCACATTAGGACATCACTTCAGCTTGCAGGAGTTTCTTACCTTGGTGCAGAGTCTCCATAGTTTATGAAGTAATACACAATATTATGACTATAATACAAGGAGTGCTGACATTTGCAGATAAAGTGTACTAAAATTTGAAATGTTAGTAAAGGGTCTGCTATTGTAACATTCTTACTCATCTGAACTTAAAAGGACGAGTGCAAATTTTTACTGTAAGCAAGGAGAAGCATGCTTTCCCTATTAAACAGCTTTGCATAATATTACACTGAATCAAGTATCAGCTACTACTCACAAATGTTCACAAGGTAGTAAAAGCATTAAACAAAAGCAGTAAAAGTTCTTGGACAGTCTATAATTCCTCGGGGCAGCTGTTCTAACATAGGGTTACACCTGGGATGGACTTTAATGGGCTCTTGAATTCCATAAAATTTTATGTCTCTTTGTCCATCTCAAAGAGGTCTGACATTCTAAACAAGTGAGGAGTCTACTATAGGATTATTTTAATAAACATCAGCAAAAATTTAACCTGTAGTTGCCTTAACTTTCTGTAGTGCTAAAGGAGACTGAGGAGTTAGCTTGGGACAATATTGAGAAACTAGCATTTTAGGCTCTACAGTCTTTCTCATGAAGGACTGCCCAGAAATGGTCTTTCCAAGATCAAAACTCACTCAAGACTTAAAAAATGGAAGGGCAATGAAAATAATTAAAGACTAATCAACTTCTCTCTCTCCGCACAAGTAAGGTATATAGCAACAGGCCACCTCCTCCAGTTTCCAGTTCCAGCTCTCCAAAAAAGAGAGAAAGTACTGGTTTCTTTCAAATGAAACAATTTGAGGTGACAATATTTTGCCACCTCTTATGTACAAAGCATTGCTTGAATTCTGTCATCTCATGCAAGCTTTTTGTTTTGCCAAACAAGAAACCTGTGTGAAGGCAAGGAACCAGAGGGAAAGAAATGTTTTTTGGCATTCAAAACTCAGACCTGCACATATATAGCCTGGGGTCTCCTACATCCTAGCCTGAAAGAGATCTGAAGACCTGTTTTCACTGGGAAAGATAAATTTAGTTGACAATTAACTTGGCAGTTTCATACCATTCACAGGGACAAAAAGTTGCGTTTGTTCTTCTAATTCTAACACACTTCTAAATTTCCTTTGTCTCTTGGTTAAATTGGTGGGCTCTCACTAGGAGATAAAAATCGACCAAATTATCTTAATATTCATGTTCTCCATGAGCAAAAGGAGGAACACTTTCCCACAACTCAAAAAAAAGTGGTGCTCGAGAAGCAAACAAAAAATCATGTTCATAAAATTCGGTTCTCAAGAACATTTAACCAGGCCGATCAGGAAGAAGTAAACGGTGGGATCCAAGGAGCACAGAAGACGCATCAGGCAGAATCCGAGGGACGTGACACTGACCTGCCCGGTTCGCGAGGGTTTAGCTCGTTTTGTCTAGTCTTAAGTCTCATCTCAGGCAGTCTGAAAATCACTCGCAGGAGTGACATGTAAAACAGAGGTACGTGTATGTCCCACAACACGACGGGAAGCAACAGAACGCCCTGGAAAGCATCAAGCTGGCACTGGACGCGTTTCAGCACCGCAGGTCAGCGGAGCCCAAGGTGTGGGTCAGAGAGGCTAGTTTACCCGCTACCCAGATAGAGGGTCCTCGGATGCAGGGTAATCATGACCTCCACCCCGCTCAAGGTTCCCCCCGCCTCGGTGCCAGCATCTGAGAGGCTCCACAGGCGACGGGTCGGGACGCTCTAACCACGTCCGAGCGATGCTCAGTCAAAGCCCCGGCCCCGCACGCGCCCGCTCCAATCCCGCGCCTGTCGCCGCCCGCCAGGCCGGGCTTTCGCCCGGCTCCTGTCACTCACCGGCCCAGCCCGGGCAGAGGGCGCCCACTGCTCCCAAGGGGAGCTGGGCCCCCCGGGCCTCCAGGTTTCGGCCCGCCCCCTGGCAGGCAGCGCAGGTGGCTGAGCCCCGCAGCAGCGGCCCCGCAGCGGCCGCTCGGTCCAGCTCCCGGCGCTGCCCACTGGGTACGGATCAACAACAAGATGGCGGCCAGCCGAGGGGGCGGGGGCCGGGCGTCATAGTAACCAGGACGGCAAAGAACCCGCCCCCAGCTTAGTTTATCCCCAATCAACAGCCTCTTCGCCCAAAGCCCGGGGAGTGCTTCCTGCTGACAGGTCGACTGCTTTGTCAGTCAGTACAGGCCTCGCAAAGCCCAAGCTGCACGCCTAGGCACGTGACTGTGACGGCACGGGTTGGCGCATGCGCGCCGTGTCCGGAGTTGCTGGCCGCAGAGCTCTTGCTGGCGACTCCGTGGCCGTACCGCCCTTGATCTAGCTAAGTGCACTCCTGATCCGGAACCCGCAGTGTCTTTCATAGAATCTCGCACACTTAAACAATGTCTGCTGAGAGCTAGTTGTTCTTTTGTCACCCAGTCTGGGAGGAAGGGTGTGTTGTCCCCAGTTCACCAGAGAGGAAACTAAGGCACGAGGGACCAGACCAGGGCCAAGGTCATGCCACCTCTGGAAGTTGAGTCCCTCCTATGTCCTTTTACCGGCTTGATAATATACAATCTTCCCCACAGCTTCCCTCACCAGTTCTGTGGCATGATCTGGGCTGCCCCAGTAATCTCTGGCCCGATGCCCCTGTTGCCCAGAGTTCAGTTCCCAACACAAGATCTGATGCACAGCGGACGCTGTCTTCCTACCCTAGAACATCTTGTCTTGCGTTTCTATATTAAAATCGTTTTCCCTGAACTGCCATGACCTGCCTCAGAGGCCAACCATGAGCCCTGGGAATAGGGTTATCCCTAGACTCACGTTGAGTGCTGGGATTAGCTAGTTCTGTAACTTTGAGCCTAGGTTGCCCCACCTGTAAAATGAGAACAATAGAGCTTCTCAGAAATGAAATTAATGACCCTTAGAGCTGGCTAAGTGCCCAAGAAATGTCTGCCTATAACCATCCTTTAACTCCCTGCCCTCAGGTTGCTGTCCCTGAGGCCAGTTCCAACACTTTTATTTTCCTGGGATTAGAAAGAAGCATGCTGGCCAGCACGGTGGCTTGTGCCTGTAAGCTTCAGCCTATGAAGCGGCCGGGCCTAGGGATCGCAGTTCGAGTCCCGCCTGGGGCCCATAGTGAGACCTAGTTCCAAAAAAATAGCTGGGCGTGGTGGTGCTTGCCTGTCATCCTGGCTACCTGGGAAGCTGAGGCTGGGGATTGCTTGAGTCTGTGGTACCCTGGGCAACAAAATAGCGAGACCTAGTCTCAAAAAAAAAAAAAAAAAAAAAGAAGCATGCTTTTCCTGCACCAAGGCACTCTGCTTCTTTCCTGCACACCCTCTCTTCCCCAACACATACATCATAACTGGCTCAGGAAAGGAAAACCTACAGTCTTCCTCAGACTTAATAAGGGCCACAGACTTAAAAGTGAAAAGACGAAAGAATGTGGGGATACCACAATAAATGTAGCTCCCACCCCAGACAGCTCTTCCCATTAAAGAGTCAGTAGTAACCTGAGACCTGATGCCAGACTGGGCATGGGGACAGGGCTAGCAGTATACCCACAGAAGCTGCCTTTTTGTGAGTTACTGTAGATCACTTGGCTCCCTGCATCAGCTCAACTTAATAGAGACAAGGTAAAAAGCCAAGGAACTGAAGAAACTGATCAGGAAAAAATGAGAAAAATCCCGCAAAAAAAGGTTACCATCAATCCCTTCATGGTCATTCATGCCACAGGGATCTCAAGTCCACACTACACCTTACCTCAATGCAGCAGCTCCAGAACCTTCTCAAGAAAACCTCCAAACACAGCAAACTGCCCTGGAAGTTGGTGGGATCCCCATACAACACTAACCTCTTAATAGGAAAAGGAAGTTCCTGGACCCTCCCCATCTGCCAGTGGGCAGGGCCTCTGAGGGGACAAGCTGACTGGATGCCCCTCTCAGTCTCTGTTGAGGGTTACAGCTTCTTGCCTCTGCAGAACATAAGACACTGAGAGCACTAAACAATGCCTTAAAAGAAAAGTAGTCTTTACTCCCTAGAGTGTGCCACTGATACTGCATTCTCTAAGTGAGAACAAGGAAGCATACATCTCATAGCTTCTCCCACACACAGGTTACAAAACTAGACTTTTCTGCTTGTAATTTTGTTTATTATTGAAGCAATTGGAAACACAGCCCATGATCACTTGAAGAAGAAATTCCAAACAATGAAGCAGTTTCTTGGCCTCAGAGCCAGCGCCGGGCTCCCGTGCTTGTGTTGAACAGGTAATCTCTGCCTGTACCTAAGCGCAGGTCAGAAGAAAGAGAGAGGGCACTGTTGGCCTCAGCAGGATTGCCTCCCCCACTACTGGTGAAGGAAAGCGTCCAGGAGTGCAAATCCAAGTGCAAATCCAAGCACTTGGTTTGACCCTCTTCTCCGCTTTCCAAGCTATTGCCTCTCTCCTTTCTCAGCAAATGCTCTGAAGTCCAGCTCAAATGGAAAGAAGCATCCTTTTCCCCTACTGGGACACTCATTCCCCTAAACTCAATGCCATATTACTCTGATGGCAATGGAGTGTCTGGGGAGCCTTCCACCTCATCATTGTCCCCCTCTTCCTCAATAGTCAGGAACTAGACCAGGTCTGCATCACCTCCTGATCCCACAAGTATCTGACGAATATTGGCTATAGGATGAGTAGGGATGAGAACAAACCCCATTCAGGGAAAGATTAGATAGTGGATGCCTGGTGGTAGGGGATACTGAGCTGGGGTAAGGAGAGGAAGTAGCCCCAAGTGGAAAAGGGTTTGAGGAGAGGGGTACTCACGGGAGTCCTGTGCTCTGCCATCAAAATGCTGCTGAGGGGAAGAATAAAAGTGTACAATGAGCTGCAGGTAGATGGAGTTCTGCCTCCAGGGGTCAGGAGCTCACCTCTCTCCTCCATCTTCCATCCCATAGGGGTAGCCATCCACAGAAAAAGGGGATAGGTTTGGCAGGGGGATACTCTAGAGCAGGCTCAGTGCCCACAGCACAGGATGGTAGGTTGACATACCAGGCTCATGACACTGCTGGGTGCCTGGGTCACTTCTATCCTGGGTGGATCTTCAATAGATCCTTCAGTTCCACTGGGAAAATGTATGAATAAGAGTACAGGATAAGGCTCTGGACCCAAAGTTTGAGAGATCAAATCCCAGACATAGAATTACACAAAGGAAGCTGACCTGTTTAGCAGCAGAGCCTGGGCTGGCTGGCTTGGTGTCTGTAACACCTGGATGGCCCTAAAACACCAGGAGGACCAAACAGAACAATAAATCTGCTATCTCCAGGAACCAGCACAGTCCCTTTAAGTCAATGTCTATATGCACTGCTGACATTTTATTTTTTAATATTTTTTATTTTCATAAAACATCAGTCATATTTGTATAGTTATTTTTCCCTTTGGCATGGCTGTGCTGCTCACATTTTATTTCATCTCCCTTGAATTCAATCCTGTGTCCACAAGATTGAGAATAGGTAAGGTTTCAGGTGGAAGGCAGGAATCAGGAGTAAGTGCATGACAGTGCATGACAGACTTAGAATCTCAAGCCTTGGGCCTCATCTACACCCATCCCATTTCAAGATCCCATACCATCAGTGGAGACAGCACCATCCCAGTGTCTCTCTGCCTCTAACGTGATAACCTCTGGAAGGAGAACAGTCCTCTCTGTCTCACCTTGTCTGCCCATCACTTGGGTATTGTCATCAAGTCTAGATGAAACCATCTCTCACAGATAGAGTCTACAGGAGGGCTGGGGGGGGAAGGAGGAAGCACAGGGCCAGGAACCCTACCCCTGGAGGAACCTGCAGAGGATCCAGCCCAGAGCCAAGAGGAGGAGGGCACCAGTCACTGTCAACACCACCACAAACCAAGACTCTGGCTGCCAGAATGTCTCCACATTCGTCACAAACAGGGCTGTCATCATCGAAGGCACCTGAAATGGGAGTCACAGCCTCACCGCTGCCCTGCTAATATGCCCATCTTCCTGCCCTCAAGCCCTTCCAAGGTAGGGCCACCCTACACCCCAGATTTGTTCTCCTGTATTGCTATACTCAGGACTTAATGATTCCCTCAGGAATTCCTTCCCCTAATATTCCATCTGGAAAACTATCTCACAACTCTGAAAGATCCTCTTTCTCTACCCCTCAGTGGTCCAGCATCTTACTCACTATGTCTCTGTGGGTGCTAGTGGCAATTGTACTGGCCTTCCAGGGAACCAGATGCACCATGACAGTAGCTGTAGTGCTGAGATGGGGGGGGATGGGGCCTGCATCAACCACACGGATCAGTAATTCATAAGTTTGGGGTTGCTCTGGCCAGAAAGGCTTCAACATTCGGTTGTTGTACACCAGGACAGCACCTTGCAAGCTGAATTGGCTCTGACTATTCCCTGAAAGGAAAGTGACAGAAGATGGGGATTATTACTGGCCTTGGTCTGTCCCCCCCCCCAACAGCTTGCTGGCTCCTGCAGTTCTCACCTCCCACAATACTGTAAGAGAAAGCCAGGCGCTGTGGCTCCTGGGGAATCCAACAGGACACCTTGGCCACCTCCACGCTGTGACTCAGGGAAGTATAGATGGTGAATTCCTGATATGGGGGCTCACACTCAGGTGCATGCTCATTCACATCCTACAGGAAAGTAGGCCAAGTCACCCATTTTCTGAACTCCCAAGCCAGTTCTTCAGCCTCCTTCCCCCAAATCCAGAGCCTAAGTGACAGGCAACAGGCTCCAAACTTCCCATATTGAGACCCCACTCCCACCTAACAAGCCAGTGGAAAAAACTGGGCACAGAGTGGAACAACAGAATACCAGAGGGAGAACTGGACTGACTTCAAGATGTGGTCAGTTACCTCAATCTCAATGGTAATGACACAGGAACCTGAATGGCGGTAGGTGGGGTCCTGGTCTTGGCCATGGTCAATCAGCAGGACTGTGAGCCTATACAACCTCTGCAGTTCATAGTCCAAAGGCCCCAGGAGGTGAACATTCCCTAGAAGAGGTGGCGAGACTCAGCTTGCAGCATCAACTTGGCTTCACCCACCATCCCTTCCCTGGCATGGGAATACCGCTAAGACGATCCGCAGCGAAGGTGGCAGACCCGCCAGAGATGTAGTACTCAATGTTGTTGTGTGGGTAATCCATATCTGTGCCCACCACAGAGCCCAGCAACATGTGGGGCCTTGCATCCTCTGGAACCCGGAATGTCTGGCGGTTGCAGGCTGGGATGAACTCATTGACAGGTGTCACCATCACCAGGACTGGCACCTCGGCTGGAGGTCATTTGACAATCAATGAGCTGGTCTGAGGTGCCCAGCCCTGCCCTGGGGGTCTGAGGAGTGAGAGATCTGGAAGGAAGGGGAGTAACACCCCTCCTCTTCTGGGAGAGAGACTCTAGGAAAGGAGAGATATGCCCTACTTTCCGGGGAAGTGGAGACAACCCTGCCTTCCTGGCATCTGAGGGAGAAAAAAGGACCATGCCCTGAGGGTATGAAGAAGAGTACAGAACAGCCCTGTTCTGAATATTTTCACTCACTGGTCATCTGGGGTTGACCACTATCAAGCACCAGGATGGTGGCAGCATGCTGCAAGCAGAGCCCAGGAGTGTCACAGTCGAGTGTGGCATTCACCTGACCAGAGAGGCCAGAGGGTCAGGCACAGCCCAGACCTGGGAGACCCTCGTACCACGCTGGGCTACCTGTCTCAGACCCCAGCAGCCACAGATAACCTACACTGCCCCACTGTTTTCCAGACTGCAAAGCAAATAGATTACTCCACCATTGCCTTCAAGCTTGTGGGATCTTGACCCTGCAGACCTTTGATCCACAACCCATTCCTCTCCCAAGCACCCTGCACACAGGTCTGGGAGCAGGGCTAGGCACCTCTAGGACCCTATCTCGAAGACAAAGGCTGGCAGGACCAAGAGGGCTGTGGAACTGCAATTGATAGTCAAGGGTGGAGCCAGGAGAGTCCGGGTCAGAACAAATGAAGGTGTTCAGCACCGTGCCCACGGGCGTGGTCTCTGGGACTTGAGTTCTGGGAACAGAGGGCAGGCCACAGGGCCAGAGTCCAGGTTGGGGTGCAAGCTATCACCTCACCTCAATGGCCTATATAAAGCACTGTGTACTCACACCAGCAGTGTTGGGAGGCAGTGTGGGGGCCAGCGGTTAACCGACTGTACTTGCACAGTAAGATCTCGCTCAGCACTGGCCCAGAACTGGAGCCGCTCGTAAGCCTTCACCCGAAGCCGAGTAACTGCTGCACCTGGTGCCTGTGCCAAATCCAGGGGCGCAGTTGTCCTGACGACACCATCAACTGGGCAGGATGGGAGGGTGTGGGACTCAGAATTTGACCCGCACTCCAGGTCCTCCCATTCTGCCCTCACATTGGGTCCACAGGTAAAACAGGGCAAGAAGTAGTGCAGGTCACCTTCAGACAATGCAGACGCACTCCCATATTCCCCCTCCATTCCTTACCGTGTCCGATGGAGAAGAGTGGGCAAGGTACTGGGGAGAGGATTTCATAGCGCACATCAGAGCCCTGTGCCTGGACTTGAACTACCTTACTCCCTGGGGCCAGGTCCTCCAGGATGGTGACATTCTGGTCTTGCTCCCTAGACCAAAAGAGGGCCACCAACTCTGGCTCCCACCCACCTGGCCCAGTCAGCAGGCCCCTTTCCTAAGGCTTCCCTCATATAGGAGCTAACTGGGGCAATCCCAGTAGCCCCTCACCTCAGCTCTACTCCTAATTCTCCGGGCCTAGGTACTACCTTCCCCACTATTTTCAGAAGAAGGGAGCCTTACAGAAAGGAGATATGGCTGGAGGGAACAGGCAAAACTTTCACTGTCAGCATCCCATGGCACCTTCTGTTTTTCCCAAAGGTCACCAGGATCTGAAGCTGGAAGACCTGTGGTACACACAGAACAAGAAAGGAACCACAGTGTTTGTATACCTGTACACCTGTGCCCAGTCCTCTTTTCAGATATGTATCCTTTCTCAAACCTCCATAAGGAATCCAGCACTCTACTCCTCATGATCTTTCTCTCTACTAACAGGTCATGAATGCGCTCCATTCCTTTCACCATAAAATTTTCTCTATTTTCTCTTGGGAGGCAAACAGCCCCAAAGAGAGCACTATCTGAATCACTCACAATGTGAATTATTATCTTAGAATTTCTAAGAGTCAGTCACTAAGCCTTGGGAGTTTTTAAAGAAGGAACTTCTCCAACCTCCTCTCAGACTATACTAGCCACTTTTCCCAGCACCTTCTCTTCTTGTGTGACAGTTATAAACACCTTCCTTTCTGGCCAGGCATGGTGGCGCATACCTGTAAGCAGCAGCCTAGGAAGTCTCGGCAGGGACCAAGGTTCGTGGTACAAGCCCTGCTCGGGGCAACATAAAAATAGTTGGGCGTGGTGGCACGTGCCTGTAATCCCAGCTACCTGGGAAGCTGAGGCTGGGAATTGCTTGAGTCCGTGGTACCCCAGGTAATGTAAGCCTGTGGTTCCATGGGCAAAAATAGCGAGACCTAGTTTCAAAAAAAAAATTAAAAAAAAAACAACAACACCTTCCTTTCTATTTGAATTACCATGAACACCCACCCAAAGTCAAGGACCTCTCTTTTTTTTTTTTTTTTTTTTTTTTTTTTTG
>PVHY01028771.1:0-14905 GCA_004024945.1 Uropsilus gracilis | reverse complement strand
CCCCCCCCCCCCTGCTGCTCTAACTCCCGTAGCCCTGGGCCCTGGAACCCGCTTAGCGGGCGTTGGAGACAACAGGTGACCCTGGCTGCGGCCTGACCAGCCCTGGCACCTGTGCGGGCTCTCCTTTGACTCCAGATGGTGGGAAACCCGAGCGTGAGGGCCGCTGGGATCTACCAGCCTGCACCTCCCGGCTGCTCGCCCCCCTCGGCACAGCCTCCCAGCGCTTCAGCTGTGTCTGTCCAAGGGGCCTCCTGCCCCCCCTACCGGGACGGAGAGCAGCCAGGTGGAGCGGCTCAGGCCGCGCCCTGACGCCCTGCTTGCCCCTAGGTGGCCGTCTGTGTGCAGGGCCAGAAGGTGCTCCTGGAGAAAAGCGCCTCTCAGCTGGGCGAGCAGGACCTGCCTGACCTCCCGCTGCAGACTCCCCGGAGATGCCCCGGGGAGAGCTCGCTGGAGGAGCCTCTGCAGTCCAGACCCCAGGACCAGCTGAGCTCCTATCACTGGGAAAAAGCGCCACCTCTCCAAGGACCAGCTCCTAAACTGGCCGGGACAGGTAAACACGCTACCTCTTCTCTGACTCCCATCAGCCCTTTGCTTCCACTGGGAGTCATGTCCTGGGAGGCGGAATACGGTGTTTCTTAGTGCTTGTGATCAGAGATCTTTAATCCCTAAACACTGCGCTATTCAGGATGGCGGTCAGACTATCCGTCAGCGACATGTTCTCGGCATGTTCTGTCAGTGAGGAGTCGGTAGCCCAGGGCCCCAGATTTTCCTAGTGGAATTACCGTGCCAGTGCTCCATACAGAGAAACCACGTCCAAACGGTGTATGGAGTCCCACGCAAGCTGTGACTGAGTTTCATCACTCAGAAGGGCCCCATTTTAGAACAGCCCTGATGAGTGTTCTGTGCGTTAGAGGAAAAGCCCCTCCTCTGTAACTTTCTGCTCCTTCCACCATCTCCATCTGTGCTGTAACCACTTGTACTCAATCCCTGTCTGTCTCTGGCACAGCCAGTGTGGTTGCTGGCCCAGCTCTGCACGGCCTTCTGCTCTGGAGAGAGAGTCACACTGTGGCCAGTCTTGGTGATGTGAAGACAGGCTATGGTCAGACGACTAGAGAAAAGGGTTCTCAGAGAGCTGGAGCCTTGTCTCCTTCGTATTTGCTGCATTCCCTGAAGCTCTTTCTGTTATTCTTGGGTCTTAGAAGATTTGGGGGCACCATCCTGTGGTAAAGCATGGTAGCTCTAGCTGAGGGCCTGCCCCATAGCCTGTGCTTGTGGCTCTTTCCCTCTGCCTCTGGAGGAGCAGCCAGGTGTGTGTAATGTCTCTGCTTCTGTTCATTTGGTCCCTGAAAGTGTAGAGTCACTCCCGTGTTCCTCACCACTAACATCCATCAGTGCCCGCCTTCCAAGCTGTGCTCTCCAGCGCAGTTGCCACTGACCCCATGTAGCTGTCTACTTTTTCACTTACTGAGATCCACTTCCTACTACAAGTCTACCCTTCCACAGGGTACAGTTAGTTTGGTGACCTGAGTATAGTCACACATTTGTGCAGCCACCGCCGCCATGCAGTAGCAGGCTATTTCCATGGCCGCAGAAAGCAGCCCAGACCCATTAGCAGCAGGTTCCTTCCCTTCTGCACGTGCTCTCACCGCTGACAACCACTGTGCACTTTCCGCTTTGATCTGCCTGCTCGGCACAAAGGAGCCATACACTGTGTCACCTGTGGTGACTTCTCGTCATGTTTGGCAGAATGTTTTCAAGTTCCTTCATGTTGTAGCGTGTCTCCGTACTTTCTTCCTTTACGTGCCTTGTATGTACACACCACGCTTTGTTGCCCACGGGTAGACATTGCTTGTTTCCCCTTTGGCACTTGGGAATTGTGCTGCTATGAACATTAATGGACAAGCTTTCCTGTGGACACATTTTACTATCTTTTGTGCACATATCTAAGTGTAGAATTGCTGGATCTGTATAAGTTTGTGTTTGACCTTTTGAGTAACTGCCAAATTGTTTTCAAAGTAACTGCACTATTTTATATCCTCACTAACAGTCTATGAGAATTCCAGTTTTTCCACATCCTTGTCAGCACTTGTTATTGTTGAGCTTTTTTGCTATAGTCATCTCCTTAGGTGTTTTTATGTATTTTCCTAATGACTGATATCAAGCATCTCTTCATGTACTTACTGGTGAATTATATATCTTCCTTGGAGAAGTATGTGTTCAGCTCCTTCACTCATTTTTTAGTTGTGCTACTCTTTTTTATTGTTGAGATATAGCAGTTATTTATGTATTTTGGATATTATATATAATCTGCAAATATTTTCTCCCCATGGGTTTTCTTTTCTAAAGAATAGTTGATAGTATTCTTTAAACTATAGACATTTTAAGTTTCATGCAGTCTAATTTAATTCACTGATGCTTATACCCTTGGTGACATATCTTAAATAACCATTTCCGCAAAGGCGTGATCCTAAGTCAAAGATTTCTACCTTTTTTTTCCCCAAAGAGATAAGTTTAGCTCTTACCTTTAGGTCTCTGATCAAGTTTGAGGGAATTTTTGTATATGGTCTGTGCTAGAATCCAGTGTTATTCTTTTGCATGTGGAAATCCAGTTGTTGCAGCACCATCTATTAAAGACTATTCTTCCCCCATTGAATTGCTTCATAACCATTTAAAGATCAGTTGCTCATAACTGAGTGGACTGTTTAGTTAAATTTGATATAATGTCAAATTTAATACTCAATTTTTTAGTCACTCTAGCTACATTTCAAGTGCTGAAGGGTCACTTGTGGCTAGTGCCTGCCCTGCTGAATGTCACACACATACACAGATTCCCATGTGGCAGAAGGTCCTATTGTATAAAACTATACTAGATCCTCTGACTTGCCTATAGATCATTCCAGGCATCTCCATCCTGGTTCTTAGTCCTGGTGGTCAGAAAGTATGGAGTCACTATAACCAGGACACACGCCTAGCCCACATTCCAGTTTCTAAACACTTGTGCCGCCAACCTTGTAATGAAGGAAAATACCACACTCATTGGATTTCCCTCATTTAAAGAGCCTGTGGTTGTGACTCAGTGTCTGTGTAAGTGAGGGTGTATTTGCAATGTTGACCTTTCAAATCTCTTCCTTCTTTTCCTTCATAGTTGATAATCAGCTCTGATGGGTTTGCTTTTCTCTGTTTTTCCCTCCCCCAAACCTGTCCCGGGGGTAGGAAGCAGGGAACAGTTGGAGAACTTGGTTCTTTTAATATAAAACAGAATTACCCCAGGAACCTGTTAACTGTGCATATTTCCAGGGCCCACGTACCACCCCATCCCCACATCTGACTCAGCAGTTATGGGGCACTGGGAGAAGCCTCCCTTCTTTGACAAGCACTCCAGATGAGTTGATACAAGTAACCAGTGGAAGACCATATTTGGAGAAATTTTGCATGTATTTCATAACTCTCTTGCTGAGTTTCCCTCAAAGTCCAGAAAGTGACCCATTTCTTTCTAATTATAGAGGCCCTTAGAATGAAAAATGAAAACAAAGAAAATCCACAGCTGGAGGGGGCTAAAGGAGCCAAGCCTTGTGTGATGCCGGCTGGCAGATCTAGAGGGAGTGCTCTGCAGAATCCCGAACCAAGAGAGGCGAACAGGAGTGAAACCCGCTTGTCACGGAGGCATATCAGCCCCCCAAGTGCTCAAAAGCCATTCACTCACTTCCAGAGACACTGCAGGGAACTGGAATTCATCAGCAGCCCCCTGAAAAGCCACCCACTGCGGGAGCTAAAGAAAAGCAAAGGAAGTAAAAGAAGCCTGAGCAGCCACTTCCAGCGCCTTAGTCACCAGCCCACCCGCTCAGCCAAGAAGCCCTATAAGTGCGATGACTGTGGGAAAAGCTTCACCTGGAATTCAGAGCTGAAGCGACACAAGCGCGTGCACACCGGGGAGCGTCCCTACACGTGTGGAGAGTGCGGCAACTGCTTCGGGCGGCAGTCAACCCTGAAGCTGCACCAGCGGATCCACACCGGGGAGAAGCCTTACCAGTGCAACCAGTGCGGGAAAAGCTTCCGGCAGAGCTCAAACCTGCACCAGCACCACAGACTCCACCATGGGGACTGAGCGTGGCTCTCGGCCTTTCTGTCCAGAGGAAGGAAGGTGTTCATAGTTTCCCTTCCCCTCACTTGCATGTGGCTCGCAGAGACCGCGTGACTTAAGAGGAAAGTGAGTTCTCTGAGGGGCGCTGTTGCACAGCTGCGGGGCGAGGAACCCCAGAAGGCAAGGGGTCTCGGAAGCTGACAGGGAGAAAATATGTTGGGTCTGGGCCCTGGGTCGCAGTTGAGTCGTGGCTGTGTTCGAGTGAGGAGCAACTACTGAGGGAGGGTCAGCACAACCCTTCCCGGTGCCTCCTTCCTGTTGAATCCCCCTCCCCTCTGCTGCTTTACCCATCTTCTCACATAGCCCACAATTACATATGCATTTGCGACCATACCAGGCTCTCTTCATGGCACTTACTTCCCTTGAATGAAGAGGAGTGGTCCAGCAGAATTTCCAGGAATAAGTTCATTATCATGCAAATACCCTGGTAGTCATCTGCTACTCTGTGACTCCTGGTGTGACACATGAAATAAGAGTGTGACCATGGAGGTGATTGCTAATAAATGAGATCGTGCTCTTACCGGCACACACACCCCCACATACAGACATATTTGAGGGAACACTTTGTATCAAAGCACTTTTGAGTTAGGAAAAGAAAATCTCCAGAGCCGCTGCAACCCCCACCAACCAACAGAAAAAGCTGCAATGAGGTGCAAGTGGTAGGTGCGTGCTGGGGGGAGTGTCAAAGAGACTCCTTCTGTCCTTTCTCACTTAAGTAGTAGCTCTAAGAGTGACAAAAGTGTTGGTGTGATGAAAATGTTCTAAACCTGGATTATTTCTAAGAATCCCTGAAACATTAATTTTCTAGAATATAAATTTCACCTCAATGTACTTTATTAAAATGACAAAATATACATAAAAATGTTAAAAAGTCCTGAAACTATGTAATCCCAACCCTTTTCCTCAAAGCGAAAGCCCAGTGTAGCGCTTGGTCACCCTCAGCCAGCCAGCTCATCTCTTGGTTTAGAGAAAACTCTTCATGGATGGCCATACAACCCAAATAAAGCAGAGAGTACTCTCCCTAAACACCTGTGTCCTCCAAACTTGCCAGTCGCTTCGGGGCTGTGGCCTATGCAGGTCCCACCCCTTGGTCCCCCAAGAATCTCAGGTTCCTCCCTGCTGAGGGACAAGCATATACACGGACAGCACGCATCTGGGCACACAGTTCCCGCTGCCCTTAGGGCCCGCTAACCGACATCCCTGTCTCACAGGCTGGTTGCTCAGCTGCCTCCGCTGAGTCACCGAAGATTTACTTACACCAGTAAGCCACTCCACACGCAAGTGGTGCTTGACCATGGAGCAAGTGCGCCCCGCTGCCCCAAGGCCATCTGGTAGCGCATGCAAAAAGTTCCGGTGGTTTACCACTCTAGTTGGGGAAGGGAGGGTTTACTCGTCTTGTAAGGTGTAGCTCACCCCCCTGCAGTGTACAGGGTGACCCCATAACAGCCAGCCCACAAGGGGTGCCAGAGTTGGAGACTGCAGCACATGCTAGACACACTTTCCGGGGAAGAGTCTTCTTTGCCCATCATTTTAGCTTTTGGAATTGGCCCACAGTCAGGCTAGAGAAACGGGTCAGTACTTGAATGGATGCACATCCCTGCCACGCCTTCAGGGCCATCCCACGGTCTCAGACCCTGGGGACCATCTGCTGAATGCACACCAGCCTCTTGTCTTCAGGCAGATGCTTCATAGTCGGGTGGTCTATAGATCATTGCAGCCTCCCCTCCCAAGAACCATGTTAGCTACTAGAGAAGTTTACCTTTATTTTATTTTTTAATTTTAATTTTATTCATTCTTTAGATTTCTTTAGATTTTACAGTATCAGCAAATGGTTATTGGAAAGCCTCTCCCTCCCACCCCAGCCCCCGTTGACAACCCCTCTGTTCACTCTGGCCCCTTTCCTTGCTTTTTTTTTTTTTAATCTACGTTGAGTCCCTTGGTTTCTTCGTCTCCTGTGGCAATGTCCTTTTCTTGCGTGAGGGACTGTGATCCTAGAATATAGCAAGCCGTGTTGGTAGATGTTCAGTCTTATCTCTGCACTGGGTAGCCGTTCATTCTCATTTGGAATCTACTAGAGTTTTCTTGTTGACTATCTTCAATTCTGTTGGTTATAGAAGATACTCCTTGTTAGAGGCAGCTGCTGAAAGCCTTTGCAGGTTGTTTCCTCTCCTTCAGATTGTAGCTTTGTGTGTGGCTGCAGCCCCATCTCTGTGACCTTCCTCTCCCATGGAATGGGGAGGGGCACCTGGCTTTCTTGAGTGGCGTATCAGCCCTTAGCTTCTGGCATGTCCACTCCTTGCATTGCCTTAGGTGTGACTCTGTGACAGGTGACGTCCATGATCATTTCTCCAGTCCACCATACGTTGTCTTCCTCGCAGCCTCCTCTCGCGCTCTGCTCGTATTTGTGCACAGGATTTTGCTCTGGTCCCTCACCGATTCTATGGGTCTTATGGATTATTAGTTCTCTTATTCCTTCTGAGGACTAATTGGGGTGAGAGTGAGAGGGGCCACCTTTATAGTCCCTCGCTGGCCCCCTCAAGCCTGTGCACCGGCCAACCAGAGCCCACCTGGTTGGGGGCCACTCCCCGCCCACCAAAATGGAGAGGTGGCTGGGCATGCGAGGGCTGGGCTGCTGTGACCACCCGCCGAAGCGGGCAGGCCCGGCGTCCTAACCGGGAACGGGCTGCTGACACCTCCAGCAGACGTTTGCCTTTAACGTGAGGCCTGCCACTCACTGGCCGGTGCCTCTTGATTCTCCATTCTCTTCCCACAGCACCCCGTCTTCTTTTCCAGGCCAGTGTCACTCTTGTCTATTACCTCCCCGGTTATGTCAGGATCTGTACCAGTCTTCTCTTAGTGCTGGAACAGATGACCACAAACTTAATGGCTCAAAACACACAAGCACCCTTCTTGGCAATCCAAAGTTGGTTTCACTGAGTTGACGGCAAAGGTTCAGTGGGACTGGTTCCTTCTACAGCTCTGAGGGGCGAATCTCTCTCTCTCTTGCCTCCCTTAGCTCCTAGCGGCTGCTCGTGTTCCTTGGCTTGTGGGCCTTTCTTCAAGCCTTGGAGTCTGTTCCTTCTACCTGCCCTATTCCCCCCTGACTTTGCGGTCCTCTGTTATAGAGGACCATTATGACATGGGTCCAGAATAACCTCCCTATCTCAAGACACTTAACCATACTTGCAAGTCCCTTTTGCCACAAAAAGAAACACGCATAGATCCCGGGGATTAAGATATATGTGTCTTGAAGGCTGTGACTTAGCAGACGCACATCTATTGGATCAACTTGGTTAGTCAAAGAAGATTGCTCCTAAAACACAGGGCACATAGATGTCCATTTATTTCTAAAATTGGGTATGGGAATTCTTCCGTAAAAAGCTTTTTTCCTGGCCGGGCACGGTGGCTCGTCCCTATAAGCCTTAGCCTATGAAGCGGCCGGGGCTAGGGATCACAGTTGAGACCCACCTGGGTCCTGTAGGGAGACCTAGTTCCCCCCCCCAAAAAAAAAAAATAGCTGGGCGTGGTGGCACGTGCCCATAATCCCAGCTACTTGGGAAGCTGAGGCTGGGGATGGCTTGAGTCCGTGGTACCCCGGGCAACGTGAGCCTGCGGTTCCACGGGCAAAAATAGCAAGACCTTGTCTTGGAAAAAAAAAAAAGCTTTTTTTCTTTCTTGGTATGTTTTGAAGAAACTGTGTGTATGTGTAATCTCTGTATGTTCTGATTATAAAGCCAAAAATTGCTGAATTTTAATGTCCTTCGGTACCTGTTCAACTGGAAACCTTGAATAAATGATAATACCATCATGTCACTCCGAATCACTCATTCCCAAAAGCACAAAGCATGATGCTGCTTTGCCTCCCCGAGCCCAGTTTTCTTTGGCAGGCAAGTCTCGGTTGAAGGAGAGGAATGCTCATTAGGGTCCGAAGGCCTGGAACAAGGCCGGCCCCTGGGCTCTCCGTCACATTTGGAGATAGGTATCTAACCTAAACAGGTATCTACCCGCTACCCTGTCTCCATTGCCTACACAGCGTTCCACTGGCCAGTCTCAGCAAGAAGTGGACCACGTTTTGTTTATTCACTTGTCAGCTGATAGATGTTTGAGACGTTTCCACTTTGGGGCAGTTGTGACTGATGCTGCTGTGAACGTTTGCAGACAAGTTTTCGTGTGAATTTGTTTTTCATTTCTCTCGGCTATAGACCTACAAGTGCAACTGCTGAGTCATATGGTTGATCTACATTAGAACTTTCAAGGAAAGGCCAGACGATTTTCATACGGTCTGCACCATTTTGCATCCACATTAGTTTGTGTGAAGGTTCCCTTTTCTCTGTATCCTTGTCAACACTTTTTATTATGTCTGTAGCCATCTAGTGGCTATGAAGCAGTGTCTTCCGAGGTTTTTTGGGGTTTTTTTCGTTTGTTTTTTTAGAGACTGGGTCTCACTATGCCCTGAACCTGTGGACTCAAGTGATCTCTAGTCTCAGCCTCCCAGGTAGCTGGGATGACAGGCACGTGCCACCACACCCAGCTATTTTTTTAAAGACTAGGTCTCGCTATATTGCCTGGGGTAGTCTTGAACCTGTGGACTCAAGCGATCCCTGACCTCAGTCTCCCAGTGCTGGGATTACAGGTGCGCGCCACTGTGCCCAGCTCCTCTGAGGTTTTTTTTTTTCCCTCTGAGGTTTTAATCGGCATTTCTATGATGGCTAATAATGCGCTTATCTTCATGAATACTGACCATTTATGCATCTTTTTTTGGAGAAAAGGCTCTCCAAACTCTCTGCCCTTTTAAAACTTGGGTTGTCTTTTTGCTGTTGAGTTTTAGGAGTCCTTTACATGTTGTGAAAAAGCAAGTCCTTACCAGATCTATGACTCGCCTAGGAGATAGCTTGGACAGTGGGGAAAGTACCAGGTTAGGAGTCTGCAGACCAAGACTGTCTTTCCAGTGCTGCAGCCAGCCAGGAAGTGAGCTCTGTGATGCCCACACCCCGGCCTCACCGGTGAAATAAGGTGTCCGACAAATGTCTCCTGAATCTCCTCTTCAGTTCTGAGCTGCCCGTCTGCATCTTAGGATGCGCTCCTGCCTTGGCTCAAACGAAAGATGAGCCTGTGAGCTCGGTGAATTCTTGTCTGAAGCCTTGGGGACAGGCCTGGGTGGGGCGAGGCAGCCGGGGGCCAACATGTGCTCACACTGTCCCCTGATTTCCCAAGGGGATGAGCTTGCCTCCCCCCTTGTGTTCACTGAGACTCCTCTGGTCCTTCTCACCCAGCATCCTGGTGTCCTGGGTGCTCTTACTGTCCCGTGTCACCCCCAGGTCCTGCTGCTGTCCCAGGGCGCCCCTCATGGTCAAGATGACCAGGAGAGTCCCACTCTAGCAACTCCAGGATCTGCTCCTCAGCAGCTGTCCCTCACTTAAGCCTCCGACCGCAGAGGCCCCAGAGGTGGTTAAGTGCCTCCCTAGGGCCGAGCAGCTGTCAGTGTCGTGAAGGGCCGGGCTGCCATGAAACCCTCTGGGAAAAGCAGTTCTAGTCAACGTTGTGTCTGGCCGGTCAGGAGGCGTATGACGGTTGCTTGCTAGGGACAGTCCACCCGAAGCTCAACGGCTACCCTGGGCGTTTATTCAAGGAGGTCCTTCGCTCTTGTGAAAAACGTTTCGGTGCCTGCACACACCAGACACCCTCAGGGGCTGGGTACCACGAACCCAGACGGTGTGTGACGTCTCACAAAGACCCGTCCACGGGGCGAGTCACAGGAATCAGATAATCACACCAACCAATGTCAAGCTGCAGCCCTAATGTGGAGAAAACACAGCAGGCAGCCGGGCACTGTGGCGCGCGCCTTTAAGCGCAGCGTTAGAGCGCGGCTGAGACTAGGAATCGCTTGAGTCCGCGGGTTCACGACCCACCCGGGGCAACATAGCAAGACCAGGTGTCAAAAAATAGCTGGGCGTGGTGGCGCGCGCCTGTCATCCCAGCCACCTGGGAGGCTGAGGCTGGGGATCGCTTGAGTCCGTGGCACCTCGGGCAACACAGTGAGACCTAGTCTAAAAAAAAAGACAAAACGCCACCGGACTCACAGGCCGGCAGGGCACCGGGGCGGGCCTATCCGGGAGGGCAAGGTCAGGGGCCGCTCGCTGGATGGCAGTCATGGCGCCCCCCGAGCCGCTCCCCCGCACCCCTGGACTTCCAGGGGGGCTGTGAGTATCTGCCGTTCGAGGACACGGAGGCTCGGCCGGATCCGCCCCTCCCGCGACAACGCCCTGTCCCCTTCCCGACAGACCCCACAGTCCTGCGCGTGCGAAATGCGGGCGTGAGTGAACGGTCCGGGCGCGCTGGCGCGGGGGCCGCACGGACGGGCCCGGGGGCCGTCATTGCTCGGACCACCCGTCCACTCCACTCGGACACACTCGCTGTCTCGCGCCCAGAAAGCCGGCGAGTGAGATGCAGCGCGCCCCCCCCGCCCCCCTCGGGGCGCCCCGCGCACGGATCCCGGGCGGCACCGGAAGTGGGCGCACGGCTTCCGGTTCCCGGCTGGCGGGACGCTCTAGCGTGGCCTCTCGTTGGCACTTCCGCCGCCCGGGTCGCCGGGGCCGAGCGCGAGGCGCGCTAGGGCTTCTGGGTCCGCGCCAGGGGTCGCGTGGAGGTGCCCTGGTGGTGCCCAGGACATCGCGGGCGGGTCGGGAGGGAAACGGCTGGCGCTGCCTTCCGGGGTGACGCCCGCGCGCCCCTGAGCGATTTTACCCATTTATAGCCGGGCCCGAAGTCGTCAGGAACCTCTCCGGACCAGCCCGCCGGTCCTCGAGGGTGAGCTCGCCGCTGCCTTGCCCAGCCCGCCTGGTTGTCACCGTCATTTAAGGCGTTGGCCGGATGCCAGGTTACGCGTCAGAGGCACACGTCAGACGCAGACACGTCAGGTGCTGACACTGCCTGGTGGTGGCCTGCGGTCTCGAGTTAAGTGGCAGGAAGAAGAGTTAAGTGGAAACGGTGAAACTGTGGCGCCAGCCAGGCTAACAAGTCACCCCCGGAACCAGAGACTGTGTCGTGTCCCTTCCGCCCTCGCTGGCAGCCCAAGAAGGGTGTCAGAAAGGCGACCGAAGCTCCTGCTGTCAGGAGGTCAGTTGTCCGCAGGAGTAACTGCAGAGCTAAGCCTGGCCGCTGTGCCAAGCGGATGAAGGTCCGATGAAGGTCCGGGAGCTGCACCTCACACAGACGCAGAAGCAACTCCCACTGAAAGCTGCCCGGATGATGGCCAGCACACTGGTCAGATGAGCTAACCTGTGTGGTGCACTCTGGTGTACAGTGGCAGATTACCCTGAGGCCTGCAGTATCCGATTGTAAACATACGAGTCCCTCACAGACGTGCACTCTCAGGAGTCAGGCTCAAAAAGGCGTTTGCTGTGAAACGTCATTTCAGTTTGCGCCTGAGTTACTGGGGTCTTCATCTTCAGTGGGAGAGATGGACTGTTACCTGTTGCAACAACATTATTTTGAGTCATAACTTCACTGAGAGTAACAAGTTCCGGTTTCTTATGTTCCAGAATGTGAACGGTTGACGCCTGAGTTTCACTGGGGTCATGCTGTCCTCATGATGACACTGCCCTGACACTCCGGCCGACCGGCGCATTCAGACTTGTTGGATGCACATTCGCATCAGTGCATCAGCAACAAAACCCTAGAAATCTGCTCGAGTACAAAGATGCCTACTCAGCGCAGTGCAGAATGTGCTGGCCGACGGCCCCTAGCAGTGAGCCGCTACCTTGCCTGCTTCAGCCCTATTGCATTTCGCCCATATGTTAACAGCACCAACAGCGGCCAGTGGCACCTCCGAGTTCATGGCCATCTGTGGACTCTAGCGCCACCCACTGGCACAGGTGGGAAAGCCATCATCCTGGCCTACACGCAGCTCTTCCTGCCACTTCTTGGGCTTAGAGCAGCTTGACTGACATCTGGCAAATGCGTTTAAGTACAAGTGTACCAGGCAAGACCTGAAAACACACCTTTCACAGGAACTGACACTCAGGTTGTTAACCATCATCTAAGTAACAAGCACTAGCATCGCACTCAAAAATGCACTTTTCTTATTCATGTTTATGTTGTCTTGGTAAACCTATCTTTCTACTCTCTTGGCATACTCTTCCAGAACTGCAGGGGGCGGGGGGGGGGGGGCAGGTGTAGAAACTGAAGTTCATTGTGAAAGAAATCTCATCTGGGAAGGAGACTTTCCACATCCATGGCATAAACCCCCCTTTTCCTTTGCCCTTTATTAGGTGCAAAGGTAAGGAGGCAGCTTCCGTCTTTTCTGTTAGCCCATTCTGTCCGAGTGCCTCCCTGACAGTCGTCCCTACTTCCTTCTACAAAGCACTGCTACTAGGGCCTCTCCCGATGTCACGCCCCACCCTGCAGCCCTGCACTCAGTCCTCAGGTGAAATACAGGCAGAGGAGCCCTCCTGCCAGGGCTCCCCCAAAGGCAGAAGCAGGAGAGCAGGGAGATGGTGCTATCGCTGACGCACAGCTGAGATCGCACACCCCAGAGACGGCTGCGAAGAGATCTAAGTGGAGGCTCACCTTTCTGCACAATTTCTAGCACCTGAGACAGAGAAATACTAAAGCAAAACACCCAGAAGGCCTTGCTTTTTTATTTCAGGCCCTGAAGCCCAGCGGTACCCTGAGACTGGAGACTTCAGAAACAAAGCCCTTGAGGGTGTCTCTTCCATCCACTATTTTCTGTCCCACTAGTCCTAAAGAGACGTATCTGCCAGTGGGGTTTCCAGCGATGTTGTTATTGTAGAAGATGTTGCATGTTTATATTACCTGGTAGGCTAGCACCATACTTACCGCTCAGTCAAAGGCCCATTTAAACGCTATTTTGTTGACAAATTGACACACAATTTTGACTGAGTTTAAGTAGATGTAAATAGATTCTTTTTTTTTTTTTTGAGACCAGGTCTCACTATTTTTGCCCGTGGAACCGCAGGCTCACGTTGCCCAGGGCACCACGGACTCAATCCTCAGTGATCCTCAGCCTCAGCTTCCCAAGTAGCTGGGATTACAGGCGCATGCCACCACTCCAGATATTTTTTGGGGACTAGGTCTTACTATGTGCCCCCGGCGGGACTCAAACCATGATTCCTGGCCCCAGCCGTAGCTTCTGCCACCTGCTTTTTTTCCTCTTAACCTCCACCCACCTCCTTAGGATATTGTTGCCTTTTATACCAATATAGAAATTGGACATATTAGTTAAGGCTGTCAGTCTACTCTCAGATGATTTTTTCCACTGGAGTCAGGTAAAGAAAGGTTTTTGAGATAGGTGTGGTGGCATGCACCTGTAGTCCAAGCTCTAGGAGGCAAGAGGTCTGGAATTACTTGAGTTCGTGGGTTTGAGACTACCCTGGGCAACATAATGAGACCTGGTCTCTAAAAAGCAGCTGGGTGTGATGGCAGGTGCCTGTAATCCCAGCTACCCGGGAGGCTGAGGCTGGGGATCGCTTGAGTCCGTGGGTTTTTTTTAGTCCCAGGCAACATAGGAACAGGAACACCAGAGAGGAGGCAGGTGTCAGCAGTGCTGAGAATCTAGCTGTATTGGTCCGTGTGTCCAGGCAGCTCCATCGGCCTGCTTATGTCTGCAAGCATTTTTTTTCTTTCCTTCCATAAATAAGTCTGCCCCCCCCTTTTTTCACATCTTCTTTCTTTTTCTCTTTTTTCTGTATTTATTCTTTTTTTTGAGACTAGGTCTTGTTATTTTTGCCCATGGAACCACAGGCTCATGTTGCCCAGGGTACCACGGACTCAAGCAATCCCCAGCCTCAGCTTCCCAGATAGCTGAGATTACAGGCGCGTGCCACCATGCCCAACTATTTTTTGGGACTAGGTCTCACTATGTTGCCCCAGGGGAAACTTGAACCGCGACTCTATAAGCTGTCACTTACAGGCACACACCACCGTGCCCGGCCACGTCTGCCCTTTTGGATACAAAAGAAGAAAAAAGAAAATTCCCAGGCATATTCAGTTGCAGAAAAACAGGACCCAGGAGAAAAATCAATCAATAGAAACAGACCCAGAAATGACACAGATAATTCAACTCGTGGGAAGTTAGAAGAACAACTGTGTATTTAGCTGCTATATTCAAGAAAGTAGAAGAAAACGTGAATGTGGTAAAAGTGGATGAACAAACGGGACAGTTCAAATACTCAAGTCGGATAAAATCTGCTCAGGCACAGGGACAGTTGTGCCTTTAGTTCCCCTGAGGTGAGAAAGACCAAGTGACCCCTCAAGCTAAATCCATTTCCAATCTTGAACAAATGAGCGCAACCTCACACACGGGCTTTGGGAAGTAAAACCATGACATGACCGGACCAACATCTGGCAAGACTCCAAGTGCTGCCGGGCAAGTCATCATAGTCACAAGAATGACCCGGGGCTAGGTCCCCTCCCCCATAATGTGGAGGACGCGTAGAAGCCTCCTCTTGGAACGGGCCACAGTCCCAACCTGCAGGAAAACAAAAGCCTTACCCATCACGGCCACATCCTCAGCAGGACCCCGTGTGGCACACTGTGGCGGGTTGTGGACTCACACTCCTCCTGCGGACAACACACGGCCGGGTCCTCAAAGAGCACCGGCCCCTGAAACAACATGAGAGCTGCTCAGCGGTAGAGGCCGCGGCCCAGCCCCCCCACACGGGGTGGGGAGGCTGAGAAGAGCTGGACAAGGGCTTTAGTGAACGCTCCCTGAGAGCTGGGGTGGCTTGTGGGTTATAAGCCTTG
>PVHY01028770.1:0-14907 GCA_004024945.1 Uropsilus gracilis | reverse complement strand
ATCTATCTATCTATCTATCTATCTATCTATCTATCTATCTATCTATCTATCTATCTATCTATCTATCTATCTATCTATCTATCTATCTATCATCTATCTGAGGCTGGTGGCAAGACAGAGTGAGAATAACCCCAACACACTGACAGAATTTGTTTTTGTGCTTCCTTTCCCATCTCTTTCTAGGCCTACTACTCTTTTTAAAAGTATTATGGTGTAGTTGTGGGTCATCTATAAGTCTTACTTGAAGAACTGCTGACTTTCTCTTCTACCCATTTTTTTTATTGAGTTGTTCATTTTTGTTGAGGTGTGTGTGGGGAACATTTCTTTAGGGAAAATAACTCAAACCTTAATGACCACTGTATGCTCACCTCCTTATATAGTTAAGGAAAAGTCAAAGGGTCTCCATAAATTTTCAGTCAAGGATCATAATACTCTGATTTTGCCTTAAGTAAATTCTATTTTCCATTAGTTTTATTATAAACCTGCAGTGTAATAGGAATAAAAGATAAATCTGAGAGTAATATAGAAATATATATGTACATTCACATATAGATATATATATCCATATAGATATGCATCTTGAGACAAAAATGATAATTTTCTACTACATAAAGGGGTCTTCTTTGACTCAAACCATATTCATTTGGGGATAAGTTACTGAGCTGAAGCTGCATATTCACAAGACATAGAGGCATTCACTCTTTGAAGTGAGAAAATAAGTAACACGTAAACATCGACTTTATCTTTTCATCACAGTCCTCTATCACAACATACCAGCAGATTTCAATATTCCTAAAGAAATTTGAGTCTTCAAATACAATGGATTCAAATGGTTTTAATTTACTATTGTTTATGATAAAATAAATATTATTCTGATTGATTGGCAAGCATCTAGCAGCAGCAATACACACAATTATGGTTGACATGGAGACATTATAAAATCTATAACCGAAACCTTTAAAGCCCAATTTGAAATGTCAAATTTGACTTATGAGAACCAGTTATAATCCTGCTTCATGCAAAAAGCATTAGGTTAATGCTGGAGTAAAGTGCTGTTGCCAAGCATGTGCTGGCATAATTAATCAGGGATATTTCAGAAACGAATTGTTTCCAAGAGGTTATTGATTTACTGTCATGACACGTTTTTCTTATGGCTGTGATGGTGCTCTGGAGCCGGGATGCACTGGCATGCATTTCTCAGTGACTAAGCCTTGATCTGTCCTCCTGGATTCCTGCCATCCTGCGTTGACATCTGCAAACACTCACATTTGACAGCCTCATGCCTGAGCGTGGTGGCTTCCAGGTTGATTAGGATTAGTTCAGAGGGGTTTTGGACGAGTCTGACTATAATCGAAAGCAGAGAGCTGTGAGTCCCCAGAGAGTGACATGCACCTTGCAAATGACATAATGTTAATAGAGAATGTGCATATGCACAAACACACACATGCACACACCCAGAAAACACACCTACTGTACACAAATGTGCACACACCTATGCATGTATACACAGATGCACATCCACACTAACATACTTAAGATAGAAAATTTCAGTTTCAATCTTGAAGTGCATCTCTATTATCTATTGAAGCAAAATCACTCTACAAAAGCACTATTTTAATATATATGTACATACATATATATATATATATATATATAAAGCAGCTATAACTTAACTTTATTTCAGTGACTTCATGACATAAGGTAATGGTGTCAAGAGCAGCCTTAAAGCAAGAAGTAGCCAAATGTTCTCCTAAATACTGTAGAGGAAAGTCCAGGAGAAAGAGGAAATTTTCACTCATGGTTCAAACTTTTTTTCCCCTTAGTCTCTTCATTTGCATTTGCACACTTTCAACACAAGGCAATATTGATGATTGTAGAAGTGTGAGTGGGCAGATAGTAGGTAGTGGGTGGAGAGAAGCCTCCAAGAATGGAGGACATCTGTTATCCTGGGCACAGAACATCAAATCCAAAGCCTCTTCTTGGTCTTTGCTCAAGGCACATTCCCCAACACATTTTATGTTTCGCTTATGCTGCACTAACGAATGTGTGGTCAACTCTGAATCCATCAAATGGGGACTCTTCATGACTGCTTATGCTCTTCTTGCTTCACTGAGGCAGAGAGGAGACAGGGCCAAGGAGCTGTTCACCATTGGCTGGCTACATCATTTCCAGCGAAATGGAGACCTTCTGAATCCTGGCCTCCCCATGGATCCTTTTCAAGTCTTAGAAAATTATGTCTACATCCTTGATGCTACATTTCTGAATGCAGTGTTTACATCTGCCTTTCCTTCCTTCCTTGCTATGCAAAATTTCAGTGCAAGCATAACATATACACAGAAAAGTATACAAATAGTGCCCAAAAGATAGATGTTCAAAGTGAGCAGATCATTCCATCAGGGAACTGAATGTCAAATTCCTAGCAGGTCCCCTTCCATCCCTCTTGTCACACTGTTCCTCCACAGTGACCACTATTCCGACTTCTAAAATCACATAGTATTTTTTGTATGATTTTTAATTCAAATAAATGAGCTTCACTCATTATTTGAATTATACAGAAGATTTTTATTGTGTGTCTGTGCATCTAACTGTTTTTGCTCAATGTTTTGGTGGTGAGATTTATCATGTTGAAGAGTTTTAAGCTTCCATTCTCATTGGCACATTTGATTGTTGATGGAATTCTGGCTCTTTTTAGCTTGGACCATTTAGGGAATATGCTTCTATAAATGTTCTTGTGTATTCTTCTTTGGGTGCACACAGATTTATACTCTTCTTGGGTATATATGGAAGTGAAGAATTGCAGGATGCGATACTGTGCATACAGCTTTAGTAAATAATGCCCAAATTTTTCCAAAGTGGCTGTAACAAGTTATATTCCCATCATCAGGGAGTAAAGTTCCACATGTTCCAAATCCATGCCAACCCTTGGTAGTGTCTGGTTTCTTCATTTCTGTCATCCTCATGCTTACCCTTTAAATAGCAGTGTTATGCTCCTGACATATCTCCTTTGGACCCACATTACCTACACTGCCATGGTACTGTAGGTTCCCTGAGGAGAAGACTCTGGGATGGAAATCTATGCAGAAGGTTAGTTAGGGAGTTTCTGCAGACCAGACTTCCCTGGAGAGAAGAAAGAAGTGAGATACAGCAGAGGGAGAAATGAGCCTGTGATGTGATCTCAACAAGTGTGGTCACTGAGCCCAACAGGGGCTCTGGAGCTGGACTGGCCCTTCAGAATTGTCCCAAAGTGCGTTAAGGGGGCTGGGACTTGATGGTTAGTGTGAACCAGTTCTGGGGCTGCCCTGCAGATGGGAATTTAACCTTTAGCAGGACAGCTCTCTTCAGATGACGCTGGTTCTTGGGGGGCTTGGGAAGTCAGTCCCCAAAGTGAACTTCTCTGTGCATCACAGCCGCCACAGAACACAAATGGTTTTTGTTCAAGTTGCATTTCCCTGCATTTTGCATGCTCTAGCTCTCCAGCCACCAGTGCAGCCAAACTGAAACTCTGTAATTCACTGAGGGCATACCTACAAGGACAGGGGTTTGATGCTTGTAATTGCGGTGCAAGGACATTGGCCTTGATGGGGACTTAGTATTTTTATGAGACAAGAAACAGTGAGTACATAGTAAAATTCCTCATTACTGCCTAACTTGGGAGGTATAAAGTCAACTACTATAATTTTATGTAGCATCATGCACGAATAACCAAGATCCTTGAAAAGGAACTTGGTTTCTTATAAAACCAGGGCACAGTTCACACCAAATGCTCTTTAAAACTCATTCTTAATTGGCAGACATTCAGCTCTTTAGTCGGATGAATAAGACACAGGCTAGACAATCTAGTTTGGGTCACTGTGGATTTGGGGCTCCAGGAAACACTGAGAATTACACGAATGATGTAAAATTCCCTCTGAGACTGTATCTGGAAGGTGTGGCTGGAGGAAAAATCGCTTTGGGCTCTGTGTCTTGATCACACAAATGACCTCTGGCTTTATTTTTCCTTTTGGCCTTATGTTTTGTTATTTTCAACCACAGAACAATATTCTACATGACTTTATTTCCCACACTGTACATACTAAGTCAGAATCCACCCCATTTTAATCTAGTGAATCAAAGACATATTTTGTTCAGTTTCAGATCAGTATGAGACCAACAATATTACTACCCTACGCTGACAGAATTCAGCCAAATCAAAGAAACCTGGCATTTTCATTAGCCTCTGCAGCCTAATCCTGGGTAGGATATATTTTTGTAAGCTTAAACACAGCCTGTGGACTCTTCCCCACAGCTACTTTTGCTGACTTCTAAGAGTCAGGTCCCCATTCTGCAAATATCTTAGGTAAACAGAAAAATCCCCAGAGTATCCAGTGATGAGTGGAATTTATGTGTCTTCACCAGGAGACTTCTCATTAGAGGAGATTGGACCTTTGAGGGTTGTTGATCAGCTCTGCTCTTTAGGCTGACCCCTTTCTCCAACCAACTTATTTTCTAATCCAGTATTCCTCTCCTCAGAAGTCATGAACCCTGGGTTTCTGTGAGTCCCCAAGAATGAAGCAGGATGAGGTCAGAACGTATGTGAAGCTTTGAGAATCTTTTCTGTTTCAGGAATCAGAGAGGATGGAAGAAGAAAAGAGGGGAGAAAGACTATTCAAAAGGGAAAAAAATGGGGAAGTTGTGAATTGCATGAACGAGAGATAGCCGTCAGGTCCTGGAATACTGGGGTTAGGAAGAAAGGAAGCGGTGGATTATGGAAAAGTTGTGACTGTGCTATCTAATGTAGCCATCCAAGAATGCCTTGCAGAAATGGGACAGTTTAGAAGCATAAATCAGTAAGAGTTTCAATACATTTGTGAATACGATCAACAACAACAACAAAAAAAGATTGGCAGGAATATCTAGGGGTGCATAGGAGTATCAGGTGTCTTTGTAGTTAAGATGTGACCTCAGAGGACCCTCTGGGGTTTGTCAAGGAAAAGCAATACAACTTCCAGTCTCTGAACAAGGATCCTTCAGATCCTTGAGCAGGAGATACTGCACAGGTGGAGAGAGGAAGAGGAAGGGGTAGGAAAAAGAGACAGGACACCAACAAGGGCCAAGACTGCATTTCTGAGTCACATGCTTATGCTTTGAGGTTGAGTTTCTTCGCTCTAGTTGATTATTTTATAGTTTTGGATAAATTCTGGACAGATCATTTCAGTTGATTTTGGTTTAATATCTGCAATGAAGGGACAGGAACAATCTTATTCCCACAATTCATTATCTATAGAGGATGACAGCTAGACGGGATGCTAAACCAGAGTAATCAGGAAAACTGTCACTGAACAGTATTTGGATGTCCCTGGGATGCAAGCTAGCAGTTCAGCCAGTGAAATGTGCTCTGTAAGAAGCGCTGACTTCACACTCTCACAGGGAGGGCTGGGAAGTTCAGGCACACTGAGTCTGCAAAGAGAAGGTGCTTATCACATTTTTGTGGGCTGAGGGCATGGGTGGGAATTCTTCAGAAACAATATGGATGTTAAAGGCATGACTGGGTTGCTTTTTGTCATCTTGAGTTCACAGAGAGCGTGAGGGGGGTGCTAACGTCTCACTATAAGGGTTTTTCTCAGAAATTTTTCTCCTTCTAGTGAGGTATACTACTGTTGGGTCTTGCCAAATTTAAATTACATCCATGTTAAAGAGGAAAAAGGGCTTTAGCACATTCCTTTGGGGAATGGAAACAATTTATTTTGTTTGTTTCTAATGGAGAGGGTTAGCAGCAGAATCTCACTGTGAGGTCTGAGAATCTGGACTGGGGACTGCCAGGCAGCCAGAGAGGAAGAAGGACAGAGGGACAGAAGGACAGAGGGAGTGTTTGAGTGTCACTGAGACCTTATCAAGTGATTGAAATTACAGGAAGAACCAGTGACAAAAGCAAGGTGTCAAAGAATGGGTGAATTTAGGTCAGGGAAGAACATTTATTGAAATGATATATGGATAGTTGTGTCTCATGATTCTTTCATTTTTTTTCTCCTAAAATTGCTGATTTTGTCTCAAAATTAAAGTCTTCCTCTGCTGCTCAACATAACAAACTACAATAACTTTTGGGGGTTGTGGGGGCAGGTGCAGTGGATTTTGAATCTTGTTAATTTTTTCTCCTTGATATTCAGAAAATGAAAATGCCAGGCTGGCCATTCACTTACCTTCAGAGGAAGATAGTAGGGCCAGAGAAGCAAGTGATCTGGATAATAACAAGTCATACACTTCTACAAAGACACAGATTCCCCACCATGAACTGGATGATGAGAAACATAAGCACAATCTCCCATCCGCAAGTGTCCCCTGGAAGTTTATCTTCTAACGT
This sequence comes from Uropsilus gracilis, assembly GCA_004024945.1. Lineage (NCBI taxonomy): Eukaryota > Metazoa > Chordata > Mammalia > Eulipotyphla > Talpidae > Uropsilus > Uropsilus gracilis. Next base: position 8,570 of record PVHY01028770.1, on the reverse strand, counting down.
GATGGAGCCCCACCCGAAGGGTGGACTTCATGTCCTAACAAGCATGAGTATTGCGGCTGCAGAGCTGCAAGAGTCGGTAGACAGCCTCAAGGTGACATGAGCAGCACAAACAAGGAAAATGCATCATTCTGAGTTCCCAAGTCTGTAGTAAGACTGCTGGTGTGCTCAGTGATATACTGTCTCTTTTTATTTTCAGCAGAGAGCAGTCTGCTTTGAGTCTTCGAGATACCGTTTGATTGCTTTACAGAAACCAATCAATAACACACAGGTAAAGTCTTCTGCAGGGCACATAAATCCTAGCATGGGGAGAACAGCTGTTGTGAGATTCTGGACCAGTGCCAAGTTCCAACTGGGGAGTCTCAAGGAAATGATCCTGAATCTGGGGCTTTGTTTAGATTTCAATGGAACATAATCGGGTGACATCTGGTCCCCCACCTTGCGCTGGCTGGGCCATACTTCCTCTGCCATGGCTCTGGGCACCTCCTGCAGGGCTTTCTGTGAGTGCCAAGTACCAGCACCCTGCCCGTCACCAGCTGCCAATCAGTTTTTCACAATGGGGAACACACAAAAAAAGAACTTGGGGGCTTGGAGAGGCTTGCTGAGCACAACTCATAAAAATGATCTTAAAATACAATTTGGGTCTCACCGCCTCACTAGCTACTGGACACGAGACAAAAGAGAATTACAAAAATAACTTGGGGGGGGGTTGTAAGCTAGCAGAAGGGAATGAGGAAAAGCACTGGAAATTAACAGTGTGGAGCACAGGTAATGGGAGGCAAAGGAAAGATGATAGAATTACTGAATAAAAAGTCACAATAAACATGGTCATGTGTGCACTTTTACTAATATGCAGTTCCATGCAAACAAAAACATTTTTTTTCACATCTCAAATCAGCAAACCTTTCTTTTAAGGTGAGAATATTTAATGTTGTAATACTGAGGTGACAAGCACACAGTCCTGAACAATGGACAAAGAATACATTGAGACTACTATTTTGGAAATAAACTGACCTTATTATGAAAGGATCTTTTCTCAGCAACTATACTTGAATTTCTAAAACCTGTGTTAAAGAAATAAAAATTGACCAAACAAAACAAATCTAAGATAAAAATGTTTCCTCTCCTAACTTTGTAAAGAAAGATATCATCCCTAACACAATTTATAATAACAAAATTAGTGAAAATGATCTAATTGAGGGAATGATATTTAAATTAAGATACAGCCATTCAATGGAATATTTTATAGTCATTAAAAGATATGAAGGAAAATACAAATCACATTGAGATATCAATATCCAATATCAAAAGCAAACTTTGTATCAGTTAAAAAAATCAGTTAAAGTTCAGTTAAAAATTTCATTTGTAAAACAGTCTAAAGAGAATGCATGACAATGTTAACAGTGATTTTTTTGGAAGGACTATGAAGAATCATCTGTTTATTTTTTGATATTTATATTTATTTTTGAAGATCCTTTAACTTAAGATAGTACTTTATTATTAACGATAAATTCAAAAAAACATTTGCATAATACATCAAGGAGAATGAATTTTTTGTGTGTTGTCAAGAAAACATGTGATTTAAAGAAACAGGGTCCAGCTTATAGTATAACTGGGAAGAGGAACAGGAGAAAGATCAAGAGAGCAAATTTCATATATCAGGAATAAAATAGGGTGAAGAGGAGAGGAAGAAGCTAAAGTAGGTGATAAGAGAGGAAAAAAGAGAAAAGCAACAGGGTATGGCAAATGCACAGCAAACCTGTCAAATATGAGTAGAGCTCAATATTATATCACTTGTGCCTTGCTCAGGCCCATTTAAAATTGCTTGGTCCCATAAGCATGACTGGGATAACAACTGTGGTTGTGACTTTGCAAACAGAAACGTCAATGACAATTGGACTGAGTGAAGGTGATGCACTAATCCCATTTCCTGGTACAGGGTCGTGGCCAAGAGTCATGGGTGTTTTAGGTTACAAGTTTTCAAGTGGGTCTGCTGGGACATAATGCCTTAAGTATTCCTTTCTCTTTGCCAACTGGATCACATTCTCCTGCTTATCACTGGTATTAATTTTATGGATAATATTTCAGTTTGCTAAGCAGACTTGTTTAAGAACAACTGTAAAGGGAGAAAATTAGAAAGGATTGCAAAAATAATGCATATTGGAAACTTCTGAGAAATTGACCGCAATGTTTAGGCAGAAAAAGTGTAAACTGTATAACTCTCATCTGTGGTCCCCTCTAACGATTTTCCATTCTGGGAGTGGCCCTCTAGGAAACTTTACCAGAGATCATAATTGGTATATATCTATCTAAGATCTTTAACTTGTTAGAATGCAAATGTTTCTTTTAAAAACAGTCTTCAATTTTTAGTTCTGTCTGATGTATACTGATTCCCTATCTTTTTCTAATCCGGCATAAAATCCTTTCTTTCATTCAAGAAATCCTTAAGAGTCCCAGTTTCTTGAAACCTATATATGATCAAATAGCAAGTGAACATGTTTCTTGGCAACAATTTTCATTTGAAGGCTACAGCTTCCCAGAAGTCCCTTATTTTTCCTCTTTTACCCCTCCCTTTTCCTTTGTAGTTTGAAAAAAATGATGAAATAAAATAGGGCAGTTCTTACTTTCCACCAGCAACATAAATACATGGCAGAGCTGTGAAGATGTTAGAGTTTCTCTCAGAGTAAATAACTTCCAACATCTTACTTGTGGATGGAGCCTTCAATTTTCTAGAGAAGAAAGTACCATGAAAATGAAGTCACCCTGTTTTAACAACATGCCACATTTACTATTCCCTATACTATATTACTACTTGGATTATATGAACTCATTTACCTTCCCTTGGTAGTTTTTAAATTTACAAGTGTACCTAATGTAGAGGTTTTTGCTAAGCAATATTATGAAAACAATTCTTCTTGTAAACTCACAGATAAACTGTTATTTCACTGAAATGTCCCTGGTGTTTGCAGCAATTGCTGGAAGCCTCACCTCAAACATGTCATCTGATTTTATTTCTTAAAATAAAGATAGGTTAGATACTCACTTAACTCATTTGCTTTCCGAAATATAATCATGAAGATAAATTGACCAAAAAGCAACCATATGCTTTTCTTGGAGTCCGAAGATTATCACTAAGTAATCTTTGAACTCAAAGGTGTCCACTAGAAACAATTAAAGACCCTACCAAGTTGGGGGTGCTTATACAACAGCTGCCATCACAGACAGGATGTTACACAGACACTTGAAGAGATTGTAAGATGCCAACATAGAAGAGCAGTCCGTAGTTTCCTACTTTCTTTCCTATTCTTCCGGACCATCAGTTACTTTTGGGTTATACTACACCTTTAGCTAGCTGTTTGCTTGTGTGTTTGAAATGACTGGGCTCTCCTTGAATCTTTTCTTCCCATTTCTTCAGCTAAAGAGCTGAAGCCAGAAAGAGAGGAAGTGAGACATTTTCATTTGTTTGTTAGTTTTACTGAGGAAAAGAAAGAATGGGACCAACTACAGGTTTCTTCATATGAAACATATTGGCCAATGAGTTGAAAGTTTTGTAGGTAAATGAAATGAGAAGCAAAGTGGTTAAGAGGAGGTTCTGAAGTTAAACCTGGGTGGAATTCTAGCTTTGTACTTACTAGTTTTGTGACCTCAAGACAGATAGTTAATTTATTTAATGCTTAGTTCACACATCTGTAAAATAGCGTTTAAAAGAATAAACACCTAATGAAGTCATGCAACGGTGCTTCAAACAGTGTAAGTAAAACAATCATCATAGTAGCTGCTATAGACTAAGTGCTCAATAAATATTTGAATTATGAGTGTTATATCACTCAAGCTATGATTTTTCCTTGTTTCTCCCTGGGGTTCACAGTACTCCCAAAGTTCTTTGAGTAAACATACAATAGAATGGTTTTAATGGTCCATATGGGATCTATGTATAACTGTGGATGAATAAGTCAATTAGAAGGAAGGAATGGATAAAATTTAATTGTTTCCAAACAATAATAGGAGATAGAAGTAAATTCTAGCTATTCAATAAACATTGAGTACAATGATGTATATTAAACTCAAGTGGTGGATTAAAGAGAGTCTTTAAGAACTAGAAGACCCTCACTATCTCCATTTACCTCTTTTTTACAGAACAACAGTGACCCTCATTGTCTACAGAAAGTCAGTTTGCATCCAGGTCACTGAATTGAATCCTATGTTACTGGAAAATCTGAGCAACTCAATTGTTTTTATGTCCAAAATTAAATTGAACATCAGTTCTTCTTTTCCTGCTATCTACACAATTGCTCAAACAAGACATTGAGAATTATTCCTGACTTCTCTTTGGGTTTCTGGTTCATGAAATTGGATCATGAACACTAACAGTAGGTCAGATTTGGAGGGTGGGATTCATTCCCAATTTTGGCAATGAGCATGTCAGATATGAGAAATCTTCAGATGTTCAAGTTCGTGTACTGTGGAATGTGGAAAGAGTCCTTAGCTAGGTGGTAAAGGAAGCAATGAGTGTGGGTAAGCTCACTTTGGAAAAAGTCCTTTATTAAGACCAGAAAAGGGGCCAAGAAAGTCTTGAAAAATAAACAAGTCTTGTTTAATAGCTGGATGGCAGAAGATGAACTGTAATGTAGAGGAAATAGAAAAGTAAAGTCAGGAAATGTATCAAGAAAAAAAAGGTTATGAAGATACAAGCAGTCAATAACATTTAATGTTACTGAGAAGGTAAAATATAGCTGGAAAAATGTGTACTGATGTTCTGGCAATGAAGTCAACAGAGAGCTTTGTAAAACTCACAAGATGTGGGGGATAAAAGAAGTGGAATTTGACCCTGCCAGCCTGTTTTATACATTGTTGACTCTTGAAGAATTTAAGACATTTCCACATTGTTTCTCAAATGGGTTTCAACTTAATTAAGTTTTTTTATAATCTTATTTTTCTTTGCCTCAGCAATGCCAATCTCCCTATTGGTTTCTTTCTCCATTCTACTTATAGGTCTCTCTTTGATTATCTGTTACTTAGTCCATCAAAGACCTTCATTAGCTAGCAGACACAGGCTTCAGGGTAAGAGACATTGAACAGAAGAAAATCTTTAAACAAAAGTTATGGATTTTGCAAAAGGGTGTGGGTATAAATGCAAGATATTGCTTTCTTTAATGTTAGCGATGGTTAAGGAAAGTCACAACAAGCAAGGATATGTAACTCAGCATTGCTAAATCAGCGAAGACATTAATTCTACTGATGACTTGAGTCATAATTTGTTGATGGTGGTTCAGAATTAAGGAAGAGACTTGACATACAACAGCTCACTTGAACTTGTCTGGCCTGTTCAATATTCTCCTATTGGATGATACATTAAGCCAAGTGGAAGACATCTGTCTTTGTTTTATGAGTGAGGAAATTATATTTCCTCTTTGGAGTAGTGTCCTTTTAGTTCTTTTCCCCACTTTTTGACTGGGCTTTTGCTTTGTTTTTATAAAGTTGTGTGCGTTCTTTGTGTATCTTTGTTATCTGGTCCTATCACTTGTATGAAAGGCAAAAATACAAAGGACCAATAGGCATATGAAAAAATGCTCAAAATCACTAATAATCAGGGAAATACATATCAAAACCACACTGAGATACCATCATACACCAGTAAGAATGGCCCATATAAAAAATATGAACAACAAGTGCTGGTGTGGATGTGGAAAATAAAGAACACTTACACTGCTTCTGGGAGTACAAATGGTCCAGCCACTATGGAAGGCTGTGTGGAGGACCCTCAAGCTACTGAAAATGGAACTACCATTCAACCCAGCAATCCCACTTCTGGGAATCTACCCAAAGAACTTAAAAACACTAATTAAAAAAGATACATGCACCTGGATGTGTTTTGCAGCACTATTTACAATTGCCAAGCTATGAAAACAACCCAAATGTCCCAAAACTGATGAATGACTGAAAAAGATGTGAGACACAATGGAATGTTATTCATTAATCAAAGAAGACAAACATGTCATTTGTAGCAATATGATTGGAGCTAGAAGGTATCATATTAGGAGAAATAAGCCAAAAAGAAAAAGAAAAATACAGGATGGTCTAACTTATATGATGAATACAGGGAAAACAAACAAACAAATGTACAAGATTAATTTATAACTACCAACAGAATCAAAGCATAGAGCAACAGAAGGGGAGGAGGGTAAAATTGGGAGAGGGGAGAGCACAAGAGATAAAGATGGTTCATGGCTGACAAGGTGAAGGGAGAACCTTGGGGTATACAATGATGTAATATACATACATACATACATATAATATATATGTGTGCATATGTGTATGTGCAATTAATAAAAAAAAGAATGAGGAAATTGAAGACTGATTTCTATAGCATTCGTACAGAAGTGACTTGGTCCAGTGACCTTTGTCTTTGGAGGAACCCAAATTCAAACACTGCTGATGCAACTGATTAACTTGGAGGACTTGTCAGCATCTACTTTAAAACAGCATCTATTTTATACTCTCAATTTCTTAATCTGTGAAATGGGCACAATAATACCATTCTATAGGATTGAAATGTGGAATAAATTATGTAAACCAACAGCTTGGCATAAATAGGCATAAAATACTGTTCAATTCCCTTCCCTTCCTTCTCCTTAAACTTTCAAAATTCCAATAGAAAAAAAACATCATCAACTATACATGGATATATTCTTAACTTAACTAATTGATTATTTTTCTTATATGTTTGTGATTTTGGGGTAGTACTTGGTATTTCTCCATTCGTATAGTTCCTGTAGTTCTTGCACCACCATGGCATCCATGATTCGCATGGATATTCTTGATGTGGAGGACTGGTAAGAAGTGATGAATATCAAGAGGCTCTCATTGAGGTCCAGAGTTTTAGGACTAAGTCTCCATCTTCCTCAGATATCACTGTGCATGAGTGAGAGTTAGAACTGACAGGAAGGTCATCCCGGCCTAATGAGCATACTGCTTCAAGGTAGAGTGTGCTCGTATCAGGAGAGGGGCCTTCCCTTGCATTTCTATGTCCCACCACCCTAGTATGGGACCTGGAATCTGCCAGATTGTCCATGAAACAAGTGATGACATGTTGGCTTGATAAAACAGCAGACCGATTGAAAAACAAACAAAAAACCCCCCTCATTTTGGCTATGACACAAACTCTGCATGACCTGGGGCAGATTGCATAAAGCATCATCACAATTTTATTACTTTGCTGAGACATTTAGAATGAAAAATATGAGAAATCAAATCAAAACCAAAAAACCGAAAACCCAAAACAAAAAACCAACCTAAATCAACCCGAGTCAAACCAAACCAAACAAACAAACAAGCAAACAAAAAGTGAGCCTGAACACTTTGTAAAAATAATAATGCTTAACTACGAGTTTAACATGTTCACACACACAGAAACTCCAGAGTTTCACAAGTGTTGCATTTGTACTAATTTCATTCGTTTAACTTCTATTTTATTTTTAAAGGTCACTGCAATTCTTTGCAGACATCAGAGAATCAAGCTGCTTGTTAACATTTTTTAAAAACCAAGTTATGCTACCTGGAAATATTCAAACTCTCCCTAAATTGAAAACAACATGTTTCAAACTTCATTTTATTCTGGTGATTCAGGTGCTACTGACTCCAGAACAAGAAAACCTGGGAACCCAGTGCCTTGGATTTCTCCCTGGAAGTCTGGACTGTGGCAATGAGAGCCACCCTTTGGAGTTGACACAGTGGCTTCAGCAAAAATGACACTGGTGACTTTGAAACGATTCTTTCCAAAATAATCATTCACCAGAAAGTCATAGGACTTGTAAAATATTTAGGTTTTGTGGTTCAACTTCATACTTTAGGGGTGAGACCAAAAGCCTAAAATATTTCTAAGACCAATGGTCTAATTCAAGTTTTTAAGTCCCCTTCTGTCATCATTGTCATAAAATGAGGAAAGAGAAGTGAGCATTATTTTAATTTTCTCATCCACTATTGGTATTTTCATAATGTTTTTGTTGAAGGAAGTAAATGTTTTCCAGCTAATTTCACTCTTAGAAAAAAAACAAAAATTGACACATAGTTTTCTCTTTTTTTTCCTGATATTTCAATATATAGAAAGAGTTGAATAAAGAAAGGAATAATTTACTGTGAACTGTTGGTGGACTGGGAGAGTGCACATAGAGTATACTTGAACTAGGGATTTCTGATAGCAGATTTTTATTTCAGCAGGTATCCTTTCCCATATAATTTCTGTCACCAGGTTCATTGTATTGTTATCCAAGGACAATTTTGTTTGGGTGTAATGATTCCATAATGAAAAAAAAAATTGAAAATCAGTTGAAATGAAAAATATCTAAATCAATTAAAATGAAATTTTTTGATGGTAAAATTGAAATTTAGGGTTTGGATTTAAGATTTGGCAACACAAATATGCAATAAAAATATTAACTCCAGAGATCAGACTATGCTAGGATCCAAATGAAAGTGCATACCTACTTAACATGAGAGGATGAGAAAACACTTGGATGGGAGTAATTTTGAAGTGTCAATCTCTATTTGCATTAAAAAGTTCTAATTAAAAAAAA